>QANZ01005784.1:5274-16084 GCA_003254925.1 Chamaecrista fasciculata
AGGTAATTTTGGTGGTCACCCTGTGGAGACAGGAAAGACACCAAATGGGACTGGGTCCCCACTGATGTTCCGACAGTGGAATATATATATGTATATATACTCTCAAACGTTATCACCATAGGATGGTGGATATGAAGGGTAGCATTCGAGGATAAAGTTGCCAATCCTCTTACGAAGCCCCTGGCATGGGTCTTACATGAACGTCATGTAATGTCAATGGAGATTAGACACATTAATGAATGTTTCTAGTGTANATGGGATTTTGTCCCTCGTTACATGAGAGATATCTAACTGGCGCCCTCGATGAGTCTGTCCAGGAAAATGCGTGGCCACGCTGGTGTTGGAGATTGTGCCCTAGGGCCAATCATTTTATAAATATGTTTTGAACATATTAATTAATTTATGGAGATAAATTAATGGTTATCATATTATTAGCGTGTTTACTATGATAACAATCCTTGATTAAATGATAATTAATCTAAAACTGTCCCTGGTCGATCATTCACGTGGGAACGTAAATGAACCAAGACCAGCATGACCTCGGTGTATAGAGATACATGCACTAGATGCTTCTCGAGAGTCATGGTGCAATTATGTAAAGGTTACAAATTGCTGGACCGACCCGGAGAGTCCTGCATGGGTTTAGTCATAAGCGAGCCTCTCCTGTACACCTGTCACGATAGCCTTAGACCTGAGGTCTTGACTATTCCGGCATTGTAGTTGTCAAACTTTGGCCTAGTCCAACGTTACCCGTAGCAGGGTAGCCATACAGGCTAGGTACGGGTTTGGTTGATTACTGTGCAAAGGAATGTGGTTGACCAAGATGAGATTTTGTCCCTCATTTAGATGAGAGATATTTAAACTGGCGCCCTCGATGAGTCTGTCCAAGAAATGCATGGCCACACTGGGAATTGGGACTAACTCAGGAAATCGAGAAAGTTATGGTTTGGATTATGGATGACATTCCCGTGCCTAATCCATGACCAAAATATCGTGAGACAATAGGAATTATGACAAGGTGGTATTTAGGTTAAATCGTTAAAAACGTTAAAGCGATAACTCGCGTGTTTTGGGTAGTCGTGATGGCTTGCTAGAGTCCGCTCTCGACTTGTGAGTCATAAGATGACTTGCTGCCAACTTCACGTGAGGCCTGCTGGGTCACACATGAGCAGGATCAAGATGCTAATTTTGGGACACGAATTAGGGTTAATTCGTGAGTCACTTAGGTGACACAATTTAGGACATAGTTAAATGTCTTAGGACATTAAATCTTGTCTTAAATAAATATCTATGATTATAGTATTTAAATTTGTTGGACAAATTTATATATAAATTAATTGTTAAATAGTTTACAATTAAATTCTTGTTTAAAATATTAGGGAATAATAAATTAAATAAGTTTCCTAAAAGTTAGGAAATTATTGATTTATTAAATTCACCAATATTAGGAAAGCAAGAGATGAGGGTGGCGCCTCTATTATCTTAATTTTATTAATGAAAATGTTTTATTAATTAAATAAAGATAAGAAGAATATCTTTTGGAAAAGATATGGGATTTGAATTAAAAGATATTAAAGTAATATTTTTATTCAAAATTGTTAGGAATTAGTTATAACCACCTAAGGAGTTTGGGTTGCTATAAAATTCCTCCAAAGACACATGAGGAAGGCGCCTAGCTTGTTTCTTGGGGTGCAAGATTTGATCTTGCACTTTGAGTTTGAGAGATAGGCAAATTCGATTTTTATAATAAAATATTAAAGTAATATTTAAATTATAAAAACAAATTCCTCATGACTCATTCCAACCAATAGGATTTGAGCAATGAAGATTTGATCTCAAGATTTGATTTTGAGTCTCAAATTCGATTTGCCACCTATTGTTTTTGAATTATAATATTAAGTTTAATATTATAAATCAAAAGATATATTGAGATATTTTAAGATATCCAATATCTTGGAGATTTGCTAATTGAATTAGGATTCCCTAAGATTAGGAATGAGAACACTATAAATAGGGCTCTAGGCGCCTAAGACAAAAAAAGTCACAACACACATCAATTCTTGGTTAGACCAAGAATTTCGCCTAGAGCACCCATTGAGAGTGAAAATTCGCCTAGTCCTAATATTATGAGAGTGAGTCGATTTTCTTGAAGAAAATTAGATCTGCACCTGATAATATTAGTACTCCCCAATCAATCTTGAGAATCAAGAACAGTTCTTGATTTTTCAAGAATCATAGATAGAGTTCCTGTATTCACTTGGGAAGAAGTGAAGGAGGCTAGCACCTAGGCATCTGCCAAACTGCTCGTGTGGATCACCGGTAGAGGAAGGACACTCGGAGTGGACTTCTCAAATTCGCAAAGACGATAAGACATCAATTGAAAATAGGTAAACATCTTTACTTTCCTGGTATAAACATAGTTAGTGGATCCTGGAAGGAATCACAGAGTTAGCTTTTTTAAGTTTGTTTTAATTTTTTAATTTTTCCTTCCGCTGCGCTCCCTCTGTGATTTCCCAACAGCTGGTAAATGGGACGTACTCAGGAAATCGAGAAAGTTGAGGTTTGGATTATGGATGACTTCCTGTGCCTAATCCATGACCAAGATATCGTGTGACAATAGGGTCTTTGACAAGGTGGTAAAAAACCGATAACTCACGTGTTTTGGGTAGTCGTGATGGCTTGCTAGAGTCCGCTCACGACTTGTAAGTCATGGGGATGACCTACTGCCAACTTCACGTGGGGCCTACTGGGTCACACACGAGCAGGAACAGGACACCGTTTAAAAGGGACACAAATTAGGGTTAATTCGTGAGTCACTCCGGTGGCACGATTTAAGACACAGTGGAAATGTCTGGGGCATTATGTCTTGTCTTAATTGATCTACCGTTGTGAAGTATTTAAATTTGTGGGACAAATTTAAATATAATAATTGTTAAATGATTAATGGGGATTAATTATTTACAATTAAAATATTAAGGAAAAATAATTTAGATAAGGTTCCTAAGAGTTAGGAAATTATTGAATTATAAAATTCCCTAATATTGGAGCATGAGGGTGGCGCCTCTTTGATGAATTTTATTAATAAAAATGTTTTATTAATTTAATTCATGAATTTGAATTCAAAAGATTTGATGGAGATATCAAAAGATTTGAATTCAAATAGATTTGGATGAGATCTCAAATCAGGATCTTTGGAGAATCATGACTTCCTAAGAGTTAGGAAGGTTTTTGATTTATAAAATTCCAAGGATAATATGAGGAGCATATGGCGCATGATTTGAGGATCTTGGAAGATTTGATTTTCCAATTTGATTCTCAAAAGATTGTGATTTGAATTTAAATTTAATATTATGGTAATATTATAATTTAAAATTCAATTCTTGAAAGCCATATTATTATAATTTAGAATTATAATAATGCTCTAAATATAATTATATATATGTAAACCTAATAGGCTAGGCGCCTAGGGGCATAACAAAAGAGAGAATTCATTTGTGCAATTTTCATCATCCTTGTTGAGAGAGATAAAAATCGCCTCCTTCAAAACCCTAGGTTCCAAGTGAGGAAATTTTTGGTTCTCAAGAGTTGAGAGGGTAAAATCGACTTGGCCTAAGGAGTTAGGCAATTCGATTTGTAGTTGCCAAAAATTAGGGTTTGTGAGAGAAGGAAAGACAAGAAGGAGTTCTTGTGGGGAATTCTCCTTGCGCCACTTTTGGAGTTTGAATCAAGAAGGAGTTCTTGAGTTCAAATACACTGTAGATTGGTCCCTGGTTCTTTTGGAGAAAAGAACTGAAGGCTAGCACCTTGGTGCCCGAAGAAACTGTTCGTGTGGATTACCGGTAGAGGGAGGACGCTGCGAGTGGACTCCGGGAATTTTAGGACCTTGCGTGTTTTATTTTTAATTTTATATTTGCTTCCGCTGCGTTAGGCGCCTAAAATTCCCAACAGTTATGACCAGTTCGTCTTAAACTTTAACATGAATGGTATGGAGAAGACCGTCTCTGAACTGCATGGGATGCTAAAGACTGCTGAGGCATCTATAAAGAAGGCGCCTAGAACTGTCTTACTAGTTCAAAACAAGGAAAGAGGAAAGGAGACGCCGAGGTTGGTGGGACCAAACCTGCGGCTAAGCCTAACCCGCCGCCTGCCAAGAAGGCAAAGCCCTCTAAGGATACAGTCTGTTTCTTCTGCCAGAAGCCGGGTCACTGGAAGAGAAACTGCAAGTTGTACATGGAAGATTTGAAGAAGAAGAAGAGCGAAGCCTCTACTTCAGGTATCTTTGTTATAGGCGTTCACTTGTCTACTCCTACCACTTGGGTATTGGATAATGCTTGTGGTTCTCACATATGCACTAATGTGCAGGGGTGGAGAAGAAGTAGAAAGCTGAGCAGAGGCGAGGTGGACCTACGTGTGGGCAATGGAGCAAGGGTTGCTACTGTTGCTGTAGGAACATACGAGCTAGTTTTGCCCACTGGGCTTGTTTTGTTATTAAACAATTGTTATTATGTACCACCTCTTAGTTATAACATTATATTGCTTTTTTATTTGGATAAGGAATGATTTATTTGAATTCAAAAGATTTGATGGAGATATCAAAAGATTTGATTCAAATAGATTTGGTGAGATCTCCTCTCAGTATCTTTGGAGAATCATGAATTCCTAATTGTTAGGAATGTTTTTGATTTGTAAAATTCCAAGATAAAATAGAGAGAATGGCGCATTGCTCTTGTGGGACCCATGGGAAGATTTGATCTTCCATTTGATTCTCAGAGATTGCATTTTGAATTGAAATTGAAATATTAAGGTAATATTTTAATTGTAAATTCAAGTCCTAAAATAATTATATTATCAGAATATTATGATTTTAGGAATATTAAAATCACCAAATAATATATTTATATATAGGGGAGCCAGTCGACTTGCCCCCCAAGTCTAACCCTAGCTCACTTTTGATTTTCTTCCTCCTTGGAGAGAGAGAGTGAAAATCGTACCTTTGCACCTATAGAGAGAGAAAGTCGATTTTGCTAAGAGTTAGTGAGAATCAACTTGGCTCTAAAACTAGGGTTTGTGAGAATAGCGAACTTCAAGAAGGTGCTCTTGTGGGGGCTTCTCTATTGCGCCACTTTTATCCTTTTGTTTCAAGAATGAGTTCTTGAGTTCAAAAGCTCTGTAGATTGGTCCCTGGTTCTTTTGGAGAAAAGAACGGAAGGCTAGCACCTTGGTGCCCGAGAAACTGTTCGTGTGGATCACCGGCAGAGGGAGAACGCTGAGAGTGGACTCCTTGCACACGCCTTGTACAACCAGCCGATTGAAACTCGTGAGGTATACCACTATCTAAGAGTTTTAAATTCTGCTAGCGGATCCGTTCGGGAATTCGAGGACTAGGCGCTTTAAAGTTTTTTTTTTTATTTTGTTCTGCTGCATTTTGGCGCCTAGGATTCCCAACATATGCTTCCCCAACCTTGAACTCCCTTTGATTGGCCATGGATGTGGGGAAGACGAGGTAGACATGAGAAGAAGAGGAGAGAAACCGATGCAAGAGGCATCTCCCCCTCAACTCTAACATAAGATACCTTTTCATTACATGATTATTGGACAAACAATGGACCGGATAGGCTTGAAACAACCTGAAACGAGTTTGGGATTTTAGGAACCGTTGTATGCTTGAAGCTTGCAACAAGATTTGCCTCCATTGTATCGACTATGAACCACGCTCTACTCTTATCCTTGTGAATCAAAACCTCCCCCAAGGTCAGTCCTCTTCTAGGCACGATGTCTAGGTTCTCGTGGTTTGAGATTATGCATCCCCAAGCTCGAACTCCCTTTGATTGGCCATGGATGTAGCGAAGACGAGGTAGAGATGAGAAGAAGAGGAGAGAATCCGATGCAAGGGGCGTCTCCCCCGCAACTCTAACGTAAGATACCTTTTAATTACATAATTATTGGATAAACCATGGACC
Source organism: Chamaecrista fasciculata (assembly GCA_003254925.1). NCBI lineage: Eukaryota > Viridiplantae > Streptophyta > Magnoliopsida > Fabales > Fabaceae > Chamaecrista > Chamaecrista fasciculata. The sequence continues at coordinate 11,235 of QANZ01005784.1, forward strand.
GCATATGCTTGGAACAACTTGAAATGAGTTTGGGATTTTAGGAACTGTTGTATTCTTGAAGCTTGCAACAACATTCGCCTCCATTGTATGGACTATGGACCAAGCTCTACTCTCTATCCTTGTGAATCACAACCTCCCCCAAGGTCAATCCTCTTATAGGCACGATGTCTAGGCTCTCGCTGTTTGAGATTATGCTTCTCCAACCAACAACTCACTTTTATTGGCCACAGATGTAGGGAAGACGAGGTAGAGCTGTGAAGAAGTGGAGAGAAACCGATGCAAGAGGCATCTCCCCCTCAACTCTAACCTAAGATACCTTTTAATTACATGATTATTGGACAAACCATGGTCCGGATATGCTTGGAACAAATTGAAACGAGTTTGGGATTTAAGGAAACGTTGTATGCTTGAAGCTTGCAACAAGATTTGCATCCATTGTGTCGGCTATGGACCACGCTCTACTCTTTATCCTTGTGAATCAAAACCTCCCCCAAGGTCAATCCTCTTCTAGGCACGATTTCTAGGCTCTCATGGTTTGAGATTATGCTTCCCCAACCTTGGACTCCGTTTGATTGGCCATGGATGTGGGGAAGACGAGGTAGACATGAGAAGAAGAGGAGAGAAACCAATGCAAGAGGCATCTCCCCCTCAACTCTAACCTAAGATACCCTTTAATTACATAATAATTGGACAAACCATGGACCGGAGAGGCTTGGAACAACTTGAAACGAGTTTGGGATTTTAGGAACCGTTGTATGCTTGAAGCTTGCAACAACATTCTGTTGGGAATTCCCGGCGCCAAACGCAGCGAAAGCAGAAATATAAAATTAAAATTTAAACGCGTCAGGCCAAAAATTCCCGAACGGATCCGCTAGTTGAATGTAAAACCTGTTAAGATTGTGGTATACCTCACGAGTTCCAATCAGTTTGGTTATACGGGGCGTTTCCTAGAAGTCCACGTCGTGCGTCCTTCCTCCGCCGGTGATCCACACGAACAGTTTTTCGGGCACCAAGGTGTAGCCTTCCGTTCTTTTCTCCAAAAGAACCAGGGACCAATCTACAGTGCTTTTGAATTCAAGAACACCTTCTTGAATCAAAAGGAAAGTGGCACAAAGAAGAAAACCCCACAAGAACTCCTTCTTGTTTTTCCTTCTCTCAAAAACCCTAATTTTTGGTGACTGCAAATCGATTTTCCTAACTCCTTAGGCAAAGTCGATTTTTCCTCTCTCAACACTTGGGAGCCAAAAATTCTCACTGAATGAGCTAGGGTTCTTGAAGGTGGCGATTTTCTCTCTCTCTACAAGGAGGATGAAATTCGCACAAATGGATTCACACTTGCTCTAGGCGCCTAGCCCTAGAGCTTATAATTATATTTAGAGCATTATTATAATTCTAAAATTATAATATTATGACTTCATGAATTGAATTTCAAATTAAAATATTACCTTAATATTTAATTTAAATTCAAAACGCAATCTTAGGGAATCAGATGGAAGATCAAATCTTCCCTTGGGACCCACTAAGCCATGCGCCATATGCTCCAAATTTCCTTTGGAATTTTATAAATCAAAATCATTCCTAAGAATTAGGAAGTCATCATATTCCAAAGATCATGAGTTAAGATATTCCATAATATCTATGATTCAAATCTTTTTGATATCTACATCAAATCTTTTGAATTGAAACTCATGATTTAAATTAATAAAACAATTTTATTAATTAAAATCACCAAAGAGGCGCCACCCTCAAATTAATATTGGGGAATTTTATAAATCAATAATTTCCTAACTTTTAGGATTCTTATCTGATTTATTTTCCCTAATATTTTAATTGTAAATAATTAATCCCTATTAACTATTTAAAAATTATTATATTTAAAATTGTCCCACAAATTTAAATATATCACAACTGTAGATTATTTAAGACAAGACTTAATGTCCCAGACATTCTGCTGTGTCTTAAATTGTGCCACCGGAGTGACCCACGAATTAACCCTAATTCGTGTCCCTTTAAGTGATGTCCTGATCCTGCTCATGTGTGACCCAGCAGGCCTCACGTGAAGTTGGCAGCAAGCCATCTCTATGACTTACAAGTCGTGAGCGGACTCTAGCAAGCCATCACGACTACCATCACGGCTACCCAAAACACGTGATTTATCATTTTTACCAAAACCGACTTGACCTTAGTACCACCTTGTCATAGACCCTGTTGCCCTACGATATCTTGGTCATGGATTAGGCATAGGAAAGTCATCCATAATCCAAACCTCAACTTTCTGGATTTCCTGAGTAACTCCCATTTCCCAGCGTGGCCACGCATTTCCTTGGACAGACTCATCGAGGGCGCCAGTTAGATATCTCTCATTTAATGAGGGACAAAATCCCATTTTGGCCAATCCACATTCCTCATCACGCAATCAACCAAACCCGTACCTAGCCCTTATGGCTACCCTGCTACGAGTAACGTTAGACTAGGCCAAAGTCTTACAACTGCAACGCCGGAATAATGATGACATCAGGTCTAAGGCGTCGTGACAGGCGTACAGGAGAGGCAAGCTGATGACTAAACCCATGCAGGACTCTCTGGGTCAGTCCAGCAACTCGTAACCCCTTACGTAATTGCACCATGACTCTCATGAAGCATCTAGTGCATGTATCTCCATACACCGAGGTCATGCTGGTCTTAGTTCATTTAAAGTTCCCACCTGAATGAGAGACCAGGGACAGTTTAGAATGATTATCACATAATTAATCAGGGATTGTTATCATAGTAAACATGCTAATAATATGATAACCATTAATTTATCTACATAAATTAATCAATATGTTCAAAACATATTTATAAAATGATTGGCCCTAGGGAACAATCTCCAACACATTCGCCTCCATTCTATCGACTATGGACGACGCTCTACTCTCTATCCTTGTAAATCACAACCTCCCCCAAGCTCAATCCTCTTCTAGGCACGATGTCTAGGCTCTCGCGATTTGAGATTATGCTTCTCCAACCTCCAACTCACTTTCATTGGCCACGGATGTAGGGAAGATGAGGTAGAGATGAGAAGAAGAGGAGAGAAACCGATGTAAGAGGCATCTCCCCCTCAACTCTAACTTAAGATACCTTTTAATTACATGATTATTGGAGAAACCATGAACCGGATAGGCTTGGAACAACTTGAAACGAGTTTGGGATTTAAGGAAACGTTGTATGCTTGAAGCTTGCAACAAGATTTGCCTCCATTGTATCGGCTATGGAACACGCTCTACTCTCTTTCCTTGTGAATTAAAACCTCCCCCATGGTCAATCCTCTTCTAGGCACAATGTCTAGGCTCTCGTGGTTTGAGATTATGATTCCCCAACCTTGAACTTGTTGGGAATCCTAGGCGCCTAAGGCAGCGGAAGCAAAAATAAAATTAAAATAAAACGCCTAGGTCCTATGATTCCCGAACGGATCCGCTAGCAGAATTTAAACCTTTTGGTTAGTGTTATACCTCAGAGTTTCAATTCGATGGTTAAACGGGGCGAGTTCCACGGAGTCCACTCCCAGAGTTCTCCCTCTGCCAGTAATCCACACGAACAGTTTCTATGAACACCGAGGTGCTAGCCTCCAATTCTTTTCTCCAAAAGAATCTGGGACCAATCTACAGACCTCTGACTTCAAGAACTCCTTCTTGAACCAGCAACTTAGGTGGCGCTTAGAAGAATCCCCCCACAAGAACTCCTTCTTGCCTATTCTTGCCTATTTAAATTCAAAATGCAATCTTGGAGAATCAAATTGAGAGATCAAATCTCCCAATGGGACCCACCAAGATGGCGCCATCTCCCTCCAATTATCCTTGGAATTTTATTAATAAAAAACTTCCATATTTTTGATTCACCAAAGATTCTGAGATGAGATCTTCACCAAATCTTTTGAATTCAAATATTTTGAAATCTCCATCAAATCTTTTGAATTCAAATATTATTTGAATTAATAAAACAATTCTATTCATCCAAATAATATCCCTTAGAGGCGCCACCCTCATTTTATTTAGGAATTTTATAATTCAATAATTTCCTAACTCTTAAGAACATTATCTGAATTATTTTCCTAATATTTAAATTGTCAATAATTAATCTCATTAATTATATAAACAATTATTTATATTTAAATTTGTCTCACGAATCTAAATATGTCATCTGTAGATTAATTAAGACAAGACATAATGTCCCAGACATTTCCTCTGTGTCTTAAATCGTGTCACTCGCGTGACCCACGAATTAACCCTAATTCGTGTCCCATTCAAATGGTGTTCAGTTCCTGCTCGTGTGTGACCCAGCAGGCCCCACGTGAAGTTGGCAGTAGGGCATCCCCATCACCTACAAGTCGTGAGCGGACTCTAGCAAGCCATCAAAACTACCCAAAACACGTGAGTTATCGTTTTTAACTAAAACGACTTAACCTCAGTACCTCCGTGTCAGAGATCCGATTGTCCTACGATATCTTGGTCATGGACTAGGCACAAGAAAGTCATCCATAATCCAAACCACAACTTTCTCGATTCCCTGAGTAAGTCCCAATTCTTGAGTGGCCACTCGTTTTTCCTGGACAGACTCATCGAGGGCGCCAGTTAGATATCTCTCATCTAATGAGGGACAAACTCCCATTTTGGCCAATCCACATTCCACAGCAATGCAATCAACCAGACCCGTACTCAACCCTTATAACTACCCTGTTACGGGTAGCGTTAGACTAAGCCAAAATCTGACAACTGTAATGCCGGAATAATGATGACCTCAGGTCAAAGGCATCCCTACAGGCGTACTAGGAGAGGCAAGCTGATGACTAAACCCATGCAGGACTCTCCGGG
>QANZ01005809.1:7952-36856 GCA_003254925.1 Chamaecrista fasciculata
AAAAAAAAAAATCGGCTAAACTTATTCATGACTGTTTCAATTCATTAATCATATTTATATGATTATATATTTACTTATTTAGGTATCGGTAATTTGGTATTATATAATATATATATATATATATATATATATTAATACGGGCCGGGCTGAAAAAAAGCCCGAGCCCGGCCCGTATTAAAACGGGCTGTTTAAAATTCGGGCTCGTTTTTTTTTCGGGCTTTTATTTTCGGGCTCCTTTTCATTTTTCTCGGGCCGGGTAAATCGGGCCGGACGGGCTTTCGGGCTCATGATCAGGTCTAGCTATGAGGCCCGACGTTCGGTCAACCAATGCCAAAATTGGTCGACCGAATACTTGAAATGAGCCACATTGAAATTTTTTTTCGGGTCCGGAGTTCTTTTTTACATTCTCTCTCATCTTGTGCCAAACAATAGACCATTTTTTTGATAGTCCACCGAATGTCGGGGCTTGATTACTACACTTTAGTCCTTTTGGTCCACCATTTCGGAGGCAAAAATAGAATGGTGGACCAAAAGGACCAAATTCAATATTTATTTCGGGTCCGTCTACTTTTTTTCTTTCTCTCTCATCTTGTGTCAAATGGTGGACCATTGTTTTAAGTGGTCCACCGAATATCGGGCCTGATTGGTACACTTTAGTTCCTATTGGTCGACCATTTCATAGGCAAAATTAGTTCGGTGGACCAAACAAAATAATCACCTCCAAAGTTGCACATGATTATAATCATATTTTCACGATTCCCAAGGCAAACAATGACAAAATCTAATTTTTTAAAAAGCAACAATCACATCCAAACACATTTTGATTATAATCAAATCACATCTTACTTTTTCCAATTTTTTCTTCTATTTCTACCCCTATACAATTTATCAATCTCCTTACCCTTCTATCTACCAACCACAATATTACATACTTATTTCAATAATTTTATACCAAATAATCAACTTTCATCAAAACATCAATACACAAATAATCAACTTTTATTATAATTATACTCTGATTATAATCGGAGCAGATTTTATTAAAAGCGCAAACAAACCGATAGGTACATAAGTTTTGCAATGATAATTATTATTGGCTCTCTAGACTATAGAATCTAACGAAAACCAATTATGCTCTCAATTTGTTATATTAACTAATATATATGCTCAACGCTTGAAGCTTTCCACCACATGCATAAAATATTAAAATCATTCTCACCAAGATCATGCAATCATACCAACAGATCGAGAGTGTGGTTTTGGTAAAGTGTGTTAATCTTATACAATTAATAAACTCAAGTTTGAGTTATGTTTTGGGAGAGATCAGATATTCATATTCAATGTCTAGTAATGTTTCGAATATGATTACTTTTAATAGATAATATTTATATAAAATAAAAAAAATCATATAATCATAAAATTTGTACTAATATATAGTCTCACAAATCATATAACAAAATAAACTTTGACATAAAATGTCAAGAGAAAGAAAAAGTATATGAGAAAGTAAAATATTTTGACTAATTAACCTCCCACTACTTTATATAAATTTTTTTACTACTTTTATTCTATTATATTAAAATAAATAAATTATAAAAAATATGAAAAAAATATCTTTACAATTATAAAGTATGATATTTTTTATTTTTTAAATAATTCTAAATTTTTATTATCTTAAAATTTAGAATAAAATTATTTGCATCTCTAAAAATTATATAATATTAAAATAATATATATAATACAAAAAATAAAAAATAAATGGGGGAAGTTTAGTAACTTCTTAAAACTTCATTTCATATCATTTTAAAATATATAAAAATTACTTTAATTCATATAATACAAAACTAAAATAAATTTATCATGGAAAATCACAAAAATCGAATAAATAAATTTCATAATCTATTTTTATCATTTAAATATATAATAAATAATAGTTTTTAACATTTTATGATTTCAAATTTTAAAATAATAAAACACGTAAAGCCGCTAGTTTATTTATATATGGGAAGGCACTCTGATGAAATTGAATTCTTTTAGTTTCTTTATGAAATATTAAAAGTATCATAATCAGTTATGGATATATACATGATATATATATATACTATATTATATGACTGAGCATGTTTTTGGTAATCGGTCATTTATACTATAGTTTTAATTTAATATAATTTGATAAATCGATACTATATTATATGGCTGAACATGTTTCTGGTAATCGATCATTTATATTATAGTTCTAATTTAATATAATTTGATAAATTAAATAAATAAAAAATAATTGTATTTTCCAAACCCACTAAACCTAGGATATGATGACAAGTTATCAACCCACAATCATCTCATAATCCACTACATTCATGATCCCACAAAATTTGCATCCCATAACTATCAAAATAAAAGGAAATTTACTATTTGGTCATTTTTTTTTACTGAATCAATGATTTAGTCCCTCATTTATTTTATAACGTGCACGCAAAGCTCCTTGTCTATATAATGCGTGAGTGTGTACATTGTATTATTATTTTTTTTTTTGTTAATGGGCGTTTTCGAGGGTGCATATCACCTACAATGTTTGCAACAAAGTCACGTTGAATGCATGTAGAGTTATGTAGACTAGTTCTAATTTTAAAACATTACTAAAAGTATATATGCTGCTAATTCTATAATCCTTCTATGTTTTAGTTAGATGTATAATTGTATATATAGAATGCATGTAGGCAAGTTATCCATAAGTGAAATGATGTTAGTTTTTTTGTTATGATTTCAGCGAGAAAGAAATGACTTATAAATGTACTTATTAATTAAGTCATGTAAAATAGATTAAAATGTGGTCAAATTAATGATATATATGAGACCTCTGAGATTATAAACTCCAAACATCAAGACAATATTTTATATTGGTTAAAGGGTCATTTTGGTCTTAAATGTATGCCATAATGTTCATTTTGGTCTATTATGTTTCAAAATATTCAAATTGGTCCTAAATGTTGGCAAAATGATTCATTTTGGTCCCAAACTATTGAACATGGCTCATTTCAAGTTCAAACGTGACGAGTTTAGAGTTACGTACTATTCTTAAAGAGTTCTTTTTCTATCCAGTTGGAACCGTCAGCAAACGAGGTCAAATTGGTCCTAAATGTAGACCGCTTGTTTCATGGTCAAACAAACAAAGGTGATCATATCTCTCTCGTTTCAGATTTGAATGTGACAAATTCAGAACTACGAGTTCCTCCTAACAAATCCTTTAAACTTGAAATGAGATACGAGAGAAATAAGACCACATTCAATAGTTTGGGATCAAAATGAAACATTTTACCAGTATTTATGACCAAAATGAAATATTTTGCCAACATTTAGGACCAATTTGAAAATTTTGAAACATAATGAACCAAAATGAACATTAGAGCATACATTTAGGACCAAAATAACCTTTTGACCTTTTATATTTAAGGTTGGAGAAGAAGAGATAAAAGTTATGAAAGACCAGGGGAAGCAGGGATTTAAGAGAATTAATGAGAGTGTGGTTTATCTAATAGTAGCATGCAAGAGAGGTATTTATATACAGTGATCTTCTTCGATCAAGGGTATTACTTTAGTCATTGAATACACTTCAATTCTAATTTTTCTCTTCTTGCTTTTTCTTTAAGATTTCTTTAGTAAGCAGAGGAATTAAGCATTAACTGTAGTGGTGGTTTTATGGAAATGCCCCTAGTTTTGGTGTTGCAAAATTTACTTGTCAACTTGAGAGTTGAATCAAGTACGTGTTGCTTTTAATTAGCTTTTGAAAGTAGAAAGTGCAAATGCTTTAGAAGTTGTAGAAGTTCGTTTGCATGATTGGAGCTTGTCCCTTTAGCTTCACTTTTGCATCATTAGATTTTCTATCTCTTACTTATTGTCCCCCACTCCATTTGCAAGTAGCACTCAACATATAATTAATAATTATATACCTTTTTACATCATCATTCCTTGCACCAACATTGATTAATTTTATATGGCTCTTTATTAGGATAATAAGACAGATAATTAATAATCATACTAATCACCCTTAACAAAATTTTACCCACACATTGTTTCCTTATATTTATAATAATGATATGAAAATATGTTTCTAGAAATGTTTTAAAATTGTAACAGGATCGAACGTACAATCGGATATAATCTTTTTTTTTTTAATTTTTTTTTGAGTAGTAGTATTTTCATCATCTCCAAAAGTAAATAGTACTATATAGCAACAAATGAGTGATTGTTGATGGGTCAGGTTGTGTAGTTTGGTTGGGCCTGGTTGGATGAAAAAGTTCACCCCAACGCAACTTGCACAAGCAGAGTTTGAATTGGGCTGTTGAAACTACTTTTTTTTTTCAAGATATCTCAAAGAATTAAAGTTCTCTTTTTTGGGTTACACATTAAAGTTCTTCAACGTATGATAAATTTGACATAAATATACAACTCAAAATGCTTCTTTATTAGAAGGGTTAAACAAAATAACCACCTTCATCTAAGTTAAAAAAAAAAAAAAAGCTAAATTGCACTTAAGACCTATGAGTTTTAAGTTAGGGGCAGAAAACACCTGAGTTTTAAAATTTGACAGACAAACTCCTTGAATTTTCAATTGTGCTCACTTAGGACCCTTGAGTTTTAAAACTTGACAGACATACCCTCTATACTTTCAACTTTGTTCACTTAAGACCCCTAAATAGCATCATTTTTTCAAATACTCAAGGGTCTTAAATAAACAAAGTTGAAAGCTCAAGGAGTTTATCTGTCAAGTTTTAAAACTCATGGATTTTAAATGAGCACAGTTGAAAACTTCAACTCAGAGGGTCTATCTGTCAAATTTTAAAACTTAGGAGTATTTTCTGCCCCTAATATAACACTCAAGGAGTCTTGGTGCAACTTAACCTAAAACAAATGTGTGTGAGCGTATAAATAATATGGCTCTACCCTTTTCTGGTCGTCTATGTTTAAAACTATAGTCTATGAAATTAAAAATAAGAGAAAATTTACTATTTGGTCTCTCTTTCTTTACTAAGTTAACAATTTAATCCCTTATTTATTTTACATACATATTTGCGTGCCCGTTAGGGCACGCAAAGCCCCTAGTAAATAATAAGATATGTAAGAAAAAAAAATTGTGCAGATTCGCAGTTAACATTATTCAACCTAACAAAACTGTACGTCAGATTGATTTAAATGATATATGAAAGGGAGAAAAATATGAATGAGGCATCCAAATGCATCATCGTCTTTAGGATAAAGCTGTGATAAATTATTTGAAAATTCTCGTTTCTCATAGGCGAGGCGACCAACACAACCTTCCAAGTTCCAATAATTGAAATTTGTGATTGGAAAACCTCATAACAAAGATTCCAAGTTCCAATAATTGAAATTTGTGATTGGAAAACCTCATAACAAAGATATAAGCAACTACATATAAGTTTTTTCCTAAAAAAAAAACAGCCTTCAAATTTCATCTCGGATTTTAAATCCACTTGATATTCCCATCTGCTAATTTGAGAACATTATCTATTTCCTATAGCTACTTGGAAAGGCCCCAAAGAGAATTAAATGGTTGTAGAATGCTAAGAGTCATTAACATGACATAAAGGGAGGGGTTTGTTAAAAAAGAACAAAAAATAGAGCAACAACACTAATAGTGGACAGATATTCTGTGCTGTTTTTTTAAAATTTTCTATCGATATTTATAATAAAAACATATTACTCACATCTAAACATCACATGGATCGTTGCATCATTGAGGCAAGTACAGTCTCTTCTGTGCTGTTTGTTAAGCTTTGGCCAACCGTGTCATCATCCTCTGTGTATTGAGTTGCAGAAGCTTGATACATTAATGTTATTCATTACCCTCATTCAGCAAGACTAGATCTTCAAAAACTTCACGGGTCATTTGCAATGTGGCTCCATATCTCAGTAGTTAGGCATGGTCCTTCTTCCCCAGCATAATTTATCTCTGGTCAATGCTTATTAGTACTTTGATGCCACCTTTGCTCTTTCTTTCCTGGGTTCTTTCTCTCTCTCTTCTTGTAATTTAGTCTCTGCATCACCAGAAGAAAAGGGGGGACAAAAATTAATATGGAGGATTAATTTTTGACTTTCTGACAACGTCCATAAGCTACTGAGAAAACATGAATCCTGTACACTAAATTTCTAAAAGGCCTTTTTTGCATCTGCAAGCATTCAAACCTAAGCATGAAAGAAATATTTTCCTCTTGGCAATGCTAATTTCTACTCTTTTTTTTCCAAGGCACTTTCTCTATTGTCTATAAATGGACATAGGAGAACGTTTCTGTTTACCGGTTTAATGCTTTGATACTCACCAATGATCCTTGGGTCTATTGGTGTTGGCGTCTCCTCGTCTGAGAATAAATGAGGAAAAATAAAGGAAAATCATGAGGATTTTCATAAGCACATATTAAGAAAAATTTATCAACTAAAGCTTTAGAAGGAAATTAAACTTACCAGAGTAATATCACCAAAAATTTGAGGAACATTATTGACATTGAAGCTTGCAGTGTAAGAGATGTAGACTCCATGAATTAACCATGTAGTAGACAGCTTTAGAAGTCTGGAAACATATACTCTGACAGGCAGACAATGTCACAGGTTCGATTATATGTGTCATTCTGTGAAGGGGTGCTCATACATTTCACTTTTGTCAAAATCTCTTGGCAATAGATGCATAGCTTCCAAGTCATTCAATAACACCAATACCAATTCATTTTTTCCACACTTACAAAGTCCACTACAGAGCTCAGATAAAGTACTACAATCGAGAATCATACATCTCTCTGACATGTCCTTCAAAACTTGAATGGCTCCATCAAAGTCTTCATTTTTGCAGAAGGTAGATATCAACATTTGGAAAGTTTGCTCATTCGGATGACAGTTACTCCTTATCATGCTTTTATAAAGTAGAAAGGCACGCTCTGAGTTCTTTTTAAGACACTGCCCAGTAATAAGCGCAGAAAATGTGGAAGCATTTGGGACCAACTTCTCCTTATCAAGTTCTTTAACCAGATATGCAGCTTTCTTTGTCTTGCCTTCCTTGCATAGTGCCAAAATCAAGGCATTATATGTCAAAATATCAGCTTTTATCTGATTTTGTGACATTTCCTCGTAAAGCCGAGTGCCCATCTCACTGTCACCAACTTGACTATATCCCTTCATCAAAGTATTGTAAGTTACAATAGTAGGAGCCACATTATTCGACTTCATCTCAGTGAAAAGCTTATTTGCTTCATGTAGTTTACCCTCCTTGCAAAATCCATTAATAAGTGTGTTAAATGTAACCACTCCTGGCTGGACCCCATTCTTCTCCATCAAGGATTTGAACTTCATGGCCAGGCCAAGAAGACCCTTGTTACAATGTCCAGAAATTAGCATATTATAAGAGACAACATTTGGACTCAAACCCATGTTCTTCATATTCTCTAACATCTCAACAGCCTTCTGTAGTTTTCCTAATTTACAATATGCACAGATGACCATATTAACTGTATAAACGTTTGGTGAAATGCGGTTTCGACGCATTTCATCATAGAAGGTCAAAACTATATCAGCTCTATGCAATTCAAGCAAAGAGCTTAAATATGCATTGCATGACTCAACAGTTGGGAAAAATCCATATTCCTTCATCCAGCAAAAAGTGTCAGTGGCATTTCTGAACTTTCTCATGTGGGCAAAAGTCTTGAAAAGAGAGTCAAAAACCCTGGGTGAAGAATCACACACACGGTAGGAATACAACAATGCTTCAAAGAGCTTAGAAGGAAAATCTATGACATTTGAAGCTAGAATATTCCGAAAAATTGATTCAGCCAATTTGAATTTGTGATTTTTGGTGAGAATATGTAGAACTATGGAATAAGTTTCAAGGGTAAGTGAGTCGGATTTATGACTTTCAACCCAATTAAAAAACTCAAGTGAAAGTACATGGTCCTTTTGAATTTTCAGCAGAATATGTTTAACCCTGATACCTGTTAGACCAGATGATAATAAGTCAAGGTTGGCCCAGTCTGAGTGTATAAGATGGCTGTGAGTAACATTCACAAAATCTAGATCCTGCCCTTTGGGTTCAGGAATTGTTCTATGAGGGATAGGTAATGAGCTCAAAATTCTCAAACCTGGTTTCAGAGGAACTGTGGGTTCCACGGAAATGTGAGTGCTAGCCAATGGACCAATCAACGCTGAAAATAGACGAACTGAGACCTTTTTCATAGCTTTTTAGGCCACCGAACAAGCAAAAAATTTATTTGGTCAAAGAACAATCAAAAGCTTATGGAATTTTCCCTCTAAAGGAGCTAGATCAATTTGGATAAATTGATGTGATCATTCATTCTAGAGAAAACAAAACTGGCATGCATACTGCATAATCAACCTCAATTGATTGCCAATGAATGGTTTCCTAAGTGAGTGCTTGGCTCTGAAAGAGTATTTATTCTGAATAAACTCCTCTGCAGTTTGTATGAAGAAACCAACTCAAGATCTGATATCAACAATAGGTAGTGTGGCATATAGAGGCAAATCACAGCCCTTGGTTGACACTGGTTTTCATTTTCAAGTGTGGTAGAGGCCTAACACAAAACAAAATTAGCTTAACTTGCCTTAAAATACAATAAATAAGATTCAATAAAATATGACTGGTCAAGAGAACCACTAACCAAATTCACATTCACTCAACTATAGATAAAGCTGATACAGAGAAAACAGATATAACATTTGGACATTGGCCAAATTTTGCTAAGTACTCACTACTCACTCATATCGAGAGTCCAAGATCAGACACCTTATTTGATAAAGAAAAAGGACAGCAAAGCAAAAAAAAAAAACAAAAAAAAAAAGAGAAGCAGCTTATGGGGCCACGGTAGTAGCTGCACAATTTCTAGTAGTGTAGTTCTCTATATTGGGTGCTACAATGCTATCTCACCAAGAAACAGAATTTTATACTCTAGCTTTCTTTAGAAATGAAAGGATCAATTGCAGTTTCTGTCGTGATTTGCTTAGTCAATTGTTTTCCAGTTGAGATTTTATCAAATTAAGCACATTTACCCCTGATTTTAAAAATCATCCATCAAAACATTACCTTGCCATTCAAAATTGGCATTGCAGTAAGTGTAACAGATTGTTACTGAGGTGAAACTCACATAACTAATGGTCCCAGAAGACAAATTAAAAACATGAGAGGAATGCAAAGATTGAAAAGAAGGAAGAAAAGATTAGGCAAACAAATATGGGGCTCCCCTAATCCATATTACAGCAAGTTGAGAAACCAGAAAGTTAGTGAAAAGCCTTGAACTTTTCGAGTGTGTAGAACTAGAAAACCCCCTTAAAATGAGCAAATAACCCCTTCTGTCAAACAAGCAGAGCAAAATGGTTGCTGATTGCGACATTCACATACCTGTGGCTGTTTACAGTGATATTAATGTTGAATGGTTGAAGCCGCCGTGTGTTGATGGTTAAGCGTTTCCGGGGTTGTTGCTCGGTGCTAAAAGCGGAAACTTGGGATCTGGTTTGCGAATTAGGGATTGCTAATGTGCAGATTGAATGTAATTCTCAGGTATTGTTTTGATGGATTCTATTTTCTTGCTCCTTGATCAAATCCAGTGTTGGTCGATTAAGCATATTTGGAGGGAGGCTAACATTAACATGTGTGCAGATTTTCTTGCTAACCTGGCTTCTTCTTTGGGAGACTTGATGGGCGTGTTAGGGGTTAATTTTGTTGCCCTGTTTTGTTTTCTTGTTGCTTTCGGCTTCGTTTGAGGCCCTGTTTTTACAAGAAAAAAAAAAGGCCAAAGTTCTATTTTGGTCCCTCATGCTTGCTAAACATTTTGTTTTGGTCCATCAAGTTTTTTTCGTTCTGTTTTGGTTCCTCAAGTTTCGAAAAAGTTTCACCGTTAGTCCCCGACTCTTTTTTATCTACTTTTTATATTAAAAAAAAAAGGAAAAAAACTAACTTTTATCTCCCAACAATTTTGCCCTTTTATAAAAGAGAAGGACCTTAATGCAAAAGTAATTGTTGGGAGATGAAAGTTAGTTTTTTTTTTAAACGGAAAAAATGGATGGAAAAGAGTCACGGACCAACGGTAGAACTTTTTAGAAACTTAAGGAACCAAAATGGAACTTTGAGCAAACATGAGCGACCAAAACGGAACGAAAAAACTTGAGGGACCAAAACAGAACTTTGAGCAAACACGAGGGATCAAAACAGAATGAAAAAAACTTGAGGGACCAAAATGGAACTTTAAGCAAACACATGGGATCAAAACGGAACGAAAAAAACTTGAGGGACCGGTACGAAACTTTGAGCAAACATGAGGGATCAAAACGAAACAAAAGAAACTCAAGGGACCAAAACAGAACTTTAAACAAACATGAGGAATCAAAATAAGACTTAAGCAAAAATAAAATGATTCATCACAATAAAACTACATGTAATGTTCCACTTCCACAAATGGAAACTAATTTTAAATTTTTATTTCTAAACTATTTGGCTATATATTTTCGTGTAACGGTATAAGCGAAGATTAATCCCATTCGAACCTCAGAGACGAAATGGTTAGAGCCCTCCCAACAATGTCGACTCTAAGGATCGAACTTTGATCCTCTCCCTAAGATATAGCTCTAGGCCCCTACACCAAAGGTGGTTGCATTCTAATGTTTTTATCTTCTATTCTTCTTCCTTCTTCTTTGTCGCCGTTGTCACTGTCCTTTAACACTTAAGAATGCATAGTCGCCTGCCTCCTTTGAAATTTGATTGCTTTTGGTCACATCTTTGAAATATTTTCTATTATTTGACTAGCTACGGGGCCCATAAGAATTTTAAAAAGACCGAGACAAGTTAAAGGTGGTTTAAAAGTTCTTTTAAGTTTTACCCATTAAAATTTCCTTCAAGTTTTGTTTTAGTCCATTAAATCTTTCCTAGATATCATTTTACTTTAAGATTTTCTGTTTTAGTCCATAAATATACATAATTTTAAGTTAATTGCATTGGAACTTGAAACGAAAGAGATATAATTAACTTTATTTGTTTGATCATGAAATAAGTGACCCACTTTTAAGATCCTGTTTGACCTCTTTTATTAAGAACTCCAATTGAATTAAAAAAATATTCGCCAAAAGTAATTTATAATTCTTGATTTATTGCATTCAAACTTAAAATGAGAGATATATATAATCATATTTAGTAGTTTGTAATCAATTTAAAAAAATTATAAAAATATGTTAAATTAATTTGGAACAAATGAAATATTTAGAATAATCTATTTTGAGGTTTAGATTAAAAAAAAAAGGTCATACAAGGATATGTCATCAGGCTATTAATTAATATATGGTCAATAATATTCAACAAAAATTTGTAAACCTTCGAGTACCATTGTATTGAGCCAAAGTAGAACAAAATCCAGATACTATAAACCATACTCAACATTATTTAAGACCGAATAGAAAATTAAGATAGTAGAAGACTTTTTGGCTAAATTAAAAAATCAGGTAAAACATTCGTTAACGTGTGAACGTTTGTTTGGACCACATTCAAATTAACGTGTCGGACAATATTATACAAGCTGATAGTTGGTGTTTACTTTGAAGTCAATATAAACAAATCAATAAATCACTTAATTAGGGTACAGTGTGTGTGTATATATATAACTTCTGATATAACTTTCCCCACAGTCACAAAAAGAGCACAAAACATAAGTTTAGCTTGCATCAGAATTTAAGGTTTCGTACATCCTCAAACATGCAGGTGAGCTTACTTTAAAGTTTAAACTTTAATTTTAATTAACCTGTTTGCACTAATTATATATATTTTTAGTATATTACAAACATATAATAACTATGTATCTATATATCTATATATCTATACATATATAATTGCTTGCAGCAAAAGATAGTTATCAAGGTCGAAATCCACAGTGAAAAAAGCCGAAGCAAGGCAATGAAAATTGCTGCAGTTACACAAGGTATAGTATTTATCCTAAATTTTTTTCCGATGTATGTATATTAACTAATGAGTTTTTTTATGCAATAAAAAGGTATATAAGTATTTTTTTGAAAAAAAAAATAGAATAAAAAAAATTAAAAAGTGTGGAAAAGTTCTTAGTTAACTTTCTTAGCAACTATTTACCAATCTTTAATAACTTATCTTGTATTTTAGAATCATCCGGATTTCGCATGCTTTATATAAAGGTATTAACTTGTGAACATTCATCATTTTATCCTTAGCTTATACTTTATTACTTAAATATTAATTTTTAATGTAGTTTCCTAAACTCTGTCCTCATACTTTATAAATTTTGATTCTTTAACCTATTCCTTAATTATGTAATAATATTATTTTCTTAAAAAAAATAATCTATAAGAGAAACAAATATAAAATTGATTCATCAATATTAACAAAGTCAATATCAAAGCTTAAAAAATTTGATATTGAATTTTTATGTCATTATTGGTTATCTTAATTAACTCTAAACAAATACTATTACTTATATGACAAATTTGTGTGTTAATGACTAAACAAATTTACAAAGTATATATATGATGATTTGTTTAAAAAATATTGTAGGGACTAAATATATATAGAGTAAAATAACAATTTAGTCCTTAAACAATTATCGAGTTGACAACATCAGTTCTTGAAAGATTGAAATATACGTAGAATTTAATCTATAAAAGATGAAATTGCGTTGTTAGGTGTGAAATCTGTGTCAATAGAAGGAGAAGGAGGAGAGCTAGTGGTGGTGACTGGTGAGGATGTGGACTCAGTGAAACTGACCACGTTGCTGAGAAAGAAGCTTCGCCATGCTACACTTATGAGTGTGCAAGACGTGACGACGTCGTCTGATGAAGCAGCAGCAAATAACGAAGCTTATCCTATTAGTATTACTAATACACCCACACCAATTTATTACACTTATCATCCCTATAATTATCCTCACCTCCTCTATGATCCATATCCTCATAACAATTGCTCCCTCATGTGATATATATGTGTTTGTGAGTGTTTGCGGAGTTTGGATTGTTTGCTAGTATTTTACAAGTTCAAATGAGATTAAGATGTGAATAAAGTATTATGCTTCTTGTTTTTCGACTTGAATCGTGCAAAAATGGTGTTTGTTTTTGTGGATGATTGAAATTGGGGGCATAATTGAAACTAACGTTTCACATTGGGGGCACAACTGACATAAATGAAACGTTAGGGGCATAACTGAAAATCACCGCAAACGTTAGGGGCACGAAAAGGTGTTTTACCTTGAAATTAATATCTATTCTAACTGATAAAAGCAATTGTGACCGTTCCAAAATTGTTAGGTGGAAATGCACTTTTGGTTTTATGACTTTTGCTAAAGTCTTAATTTGGTCTCATAATTCTTTTTGTTGCACTTTTGGTCCCATATCTTTGTAAAAAGTTACAGATTTGGTCCCGTATCACTTTTGGTTTCATATTTTTTAGTCAGGTTACATAATTGGTCCCGTATCTTTGCAAAAAGTTTCATCGCTAGTCCCACTTGATCCAAAGATATGAGACCAATTATGCACTTAACCCAAAGATATGAGACCAATTATGCAACATGACTAAAAAATATAGGACCAGTAGTTCTGCAACATGACCCAAATATATGAGACAAAAAGTGTAACACGAGACCAAATATGCAACTTGATCAAAAGATATGGGACCAATAGTGCAACAAAAAAAATTATGGGACCAAATTGAGACCTTAGCAAAAGTTATGAGACCAAAAATGCACTTTGACCAAATTGTTATTATTGTATTTAGTAGCAGTTTAGCAAACCATTGTTATTGCCTTTAGCAACTGTTTTATGAGTCGTCGCTATTAGCTTTAGCAGCGGATTCATAAATGGTTGTTATTGTCTTTAAAATTGATTTCGCGAATCATTATTATTGTCTTTAGCAGCAATTTCATGAATCGTTGTTATTGCCTTTAGCAACGATTTTGTGAACCGGCACCTATAAAGCATGGACACTTACACGTAGACAGATGTAGATACACCAACACGCCAAATTCTTAAAATTACTCGACACGACACGACATATATTTATATATATAAATAATTAAGAATCTATAAATTTTGGTGAAAACATTAATAATTACTATATATATTCATTATATATGTCATAATTGCTATTTTTAAATTGTTTATCATGTTTTGAAAACCGTCGCTATTGTCCTTTGCCGTGATTTCGTGAATTGTTGTTGTTGGCTTTCGTAGCAGTATCATAAACTGTTGTTATTATCTTTAGAAATGGTTTTGTAAATCGTCGTTAATATCTTTAGTAGCAGTTTTGCAAGAAGTCGCTATTGTCTTTAGGCTTTTTTTTTTGCCAAAGCTATTGTCTTTAAGTTGGTTTGCAAACCATCTCTATCCTCTTTAGTAGCGGCTTTGTGAATTGTCTCTATTGGCTTTCGCAGCGGTTTCATGAACAACCGTTACTGTCTTCAGCAGCATTTTCACGAACATTCGTTATTGTCATTGCAACAATTTTTTAAACTGTCGCTATTGTCTTTAGCAGCTGTTTTGCAAAAAGTCGCGCTATTGTCTTTAGCACCGATTTCGTGAATTATCGTTATTGGCTTTAACAATGATTCGCGAACCGTCATTACTGTCGTTAGTAGCGATTTTGCGAACTGTCGTTATTGTCTAGAGCAACTATTTTGCAAAACCGTCACTATTGTCTTTAGCGGTGGTTTCACGAACTGTCGCTACTTTCTTTAAACATTCAACAAAAAAAACATATATAAAAAAAAATTGGCCAAAACCTCAAATTGGTCCCTTATGTGGGGTGGATTTCAAATTGATCCCTTATCTTTCATTTGTTTCAGATTGCTCCTGCTTGTTTCCATAATTTTTCAAATTGGTCCCAATATACTTTCGAGACACAATTTGACCTCATTTTCCAACGATCTCAATTGGGTAGAGAAAGAACTCTTCAAGAGCTAGCACATAGTTTTGAATTTGTCACATTCAAACTTAAACAATAGACAAATGACTAACTTCTCTTATTTGATTGTGAACAAGTTACCGACTTTTTGGATTTGATTTGACTTTGTTCGTTGACGGTCCCAAAGTACTTGCCAAAAGAAACTTGTAACTTCGAATTCGTCGTATTCGAATTTGAAACAATAGAGATATGACCACATTCAGTATTTTTGGGACCAATTTGAAAAATATAAAAAAAAAACATATATATAAGACCAATATGGAATAGTAGATGAAAGATAAGGGACCAATTTGAAATCCATGCCACACATAAGGGATCAATTTGAGGCTTTGACCTAAGAAATTCTGACTGTAATCCCATAACCATAATATATTCCAACCCTTCTTCTCTTCTTCTACGTTCTGTATTCTGCGAACTCAAAACGAACCCTTTACCCTCTCACTCTTTCGCCTCCTTTATTTTGGTTCCCATTATTGATGCTTTAGTTTAGTTGTTTACTTTACTATGGTTATTATTTTCTGGCTGCATATATTGATTTGAGATATTATGATGGATGAAAATTGAAACCATTGACGCTTGAGTTGAGTTATTTTATACAAATGGTGTAATGGAATTTGGCTGGATTTTTGTAAATTAAGTTAATTATGTCTGTAATGATGGAACTATGAGTTTATAAATATTTGTTATTGTTATAGATTTCATAGTTGTATTTTTTTATACTACTTATGTTTAAAACAATTTATTATTTATGATATCATGACAGATTGAGCTAATCAGCTCATGACCCGAAGGTCTTTTTCGCTTAATCATCGGTCTGGTTTTAAAATATTGTTTGTAAGTTCAGTCTATAATCGGTGTCATTGTGTAAGTGCAGAGCAGAGACGATGAAGCATATAATGGTTTTTCTTGTTCTAGTTTTCTTCTCTGTGTTGAACTACTCGAATGCTGGGGAAGATTTCAATGTTCGCAAACATCTCTCTACTGTGTCCAGGTCTCTTTCAAATTTTGATCATTTTTTAAAGTATTCCTTTCTCTTATATATATATATATATTTCAGTGATGTTTCATTTGATCTTAATTATGATAGCTTTGTTTACTGAAATCAGTTGTTAAATTTTCCTGTAAAATGAACTCTAATGAAATGGCTCTAGTGGAATGCTTTTTGTTTGTTCTGATTCATGGATGTTTGTATCGTACTTGGAATTAGCTTGAATTGGATTCCAAGAGCCAATTGTAAATTTTTAAGAAAATTGTCTAGCCAATTGTAAATTCCAAGAGCCAAGTCTCGCAATGAGTTTACACCTCATGAGAAGAATTTTCTTTGCTGAAACAAATATAGTTCGGTTCAGTATCTTTAGATGTCAACCAAATTGGTCTAGTAACAAAGGGGAAAAGGGTGCAAAATCTGTTTATTCACTTAGGCTGGTTTTGCTGGTTTGTTTGATACAATTTGAAGGTGTTTGAGGATGTTTGAAGATGCTCCCTCAATATAATAGACAAGGCATCAACCTTCCATTATTCATCCCTTACACTGTTTTGTTTTCCTGTCTAATCTGAAAATTCAAAAAGATGACAATTAATTGTTTCAGAGCTTATTTGACTCGGCTCATTTTGAGACATCAGTCTAAATTTTGAAGCATATGGGCTACATCTACATCTACATCAAACTTTTTGGCCTCTCTGATTATAAGATTTCTCTAAAAAAGCTGCAATCCCCTAACCTGTCTTTCCGGTCCCTTTCTAGGATTCTTCAACCTACATGTCTTGGCATCAATTAAATTCTCCTGGAGCTTGAAAGAAACTAGAAATCCTTATTATAACTTACACTTACAGTTATAGAATGCTGAATAATTTTGGTGAAATAATTTTTGATTTGCTCTAGGCAAACAAATAGGAATATCATTCCTAACTTTAATCCATATCGAATTTGGAACTAATGATCATCTCATTAAATTTGATTTGGTATAGTACTGACGCACCCTGCTCTATTTGCCGTTCTGTGCTATCTATCAATTTATCAGAGTTAAAGAAAATTCCTTCGTGTAAATACTCAGTATGCCTTATAGACTTTGTTCAACTAATGACAGAAGCTAGTACCAGTTAATTTACTTTTATGACTTAAAAATTGAAGCAACATTTCAATGTTAAGGTTGCAAAAATTCAGTATTTAAGATTCAACACAATGGTTTTCTTTATAGCTTGCAGACTTTTTAGAATTTCAAAGATGGTTTCACTTGTTTTCTCCATAAAATCAATATTGGCCTAATTTAAGTTTTCTACAGATAATATGATGTAGAGTTGTTCTATAAAATTGAAATGTAGACTAGCCGCAAAATGATGTATAATTGTTCTTTAAGAATCCAAGTTTACGCCATCCACAAAATGGCTTCTGATGATTCCTGTATGTTTGCTCAATAAGGATTGGATAAGTATGACATTGAAAATGGATCTAGCTTTAGCTATTTTATTAATGCAGTTGAAGAAGTGTCCTCTCGTTTCTTCAAAAAGATGTTCTCATATTCTGAAAGAAAGTTTTGTGGTTGACAGCTGCTACATCTGAATTCGTTCAGCTTGCTTTTCTACTATGGGCTTTGATGTCATTTAACATGAAGTCTAACTTATACCAAACAACATTATTTTGGGTTTAAGTTTCTCTTGTAGTTTTTTTTTTCAAGTCTATTACTAATCAGCCTAAATATTGTAATGTTATTTGGTCTTCTTTTGATATTATTTTATAATATTTTATCATATAAATGACCAGATATATTGCTAGTTTGGTGCCAAGGTGCTGTGATTTATAAATATATAAAAGTAGGCAATTTTGTAGTATTTTCTATATAATATTTGACTTATTGATTTATAGTGTAAATTGGAGATATTGCATAATTGTTTGCTAGTAGTTTCAAATCCAATATCATATAATTATAACCACCAAATCTTGAGAATCAAGTTTGAACAAACAAATCTTATCAAGAATCAAGCTGAAGATTTGAATTTGATTCCATATTTTGCCTATAAATAGAGCTCATCAAAAATTCTACTTCAAGGAGACCACTTCAGAGCCCCATCTGGGTGTTCTACTACCAGAATCTCTTCCATCTTTTCTCTTAAAGTCCGTGTGGACTAATTCCTTCATCCTAGAGGAGAATCCGAAGGAAGCCTGAGCTCATTATTCTTCATCGTCCAAGGAGTTTATTATTATTATGTTTTGCTAATTCGCAATTAGATTACATTTGTATTTAATTGTTAATTAGTATCAGACAATAGTCTTAGGATTGTTCTTTAATATTGTCATAAACATTATTAGTTGTACTTGTTTTGGTATCGTTTGATCCATCACGTTTTATGATTAATAAAGTTTTCTCTTTTATATTACCGGTTGGTCGAGTTATCTATTCTAGGTTTCTATTGTCGCCTTTGCTTAATTGGTGATTGTTATGTTTAATTATAAATTGTTTGCTCGGTTGAGGCGTTTATAGTTATCATAATTAATCTATGTCTTCGTGGTTGCGAGACAAGTATCTTCGGATATTGAATGTGGTTTGTTGCATAATAATAATAACTTCTTGATTATCTTTATTGAGCTAGGATGGTAGAATTCGTGATTATTCTCTAGGGACTTCATCTTCTCATCTCTCATATATTTTCTTTTATGTTTATCTTTTCTTTATTTTCTTTATGTTCTTTATTACTTTTTTGTTTTCATCATAATAATATAACTAACCCACAAAACATTAGACCTGAATTCGTAATTCTTTACACAATTAATTGTTATTTTCATCCAAGAAGTTCCTTAGAGATCCGACCTTGGGTTGTACACTATATTATATATAAATATAATATTCGGGTATAACTTGAGTATTAATTTGGCGGCACCAACGACAAGTGCCCAGTCAAATTTACTTAAGTGGACTATTGGTGATTTGGTTCAATAAGCTCATTGTGAACCTGTGACTAAACATGTTAGTTTGAATGGATGTCAATCATTTAACTTCCATTGCTACATCTGTATCTGACATATTTGGTTTTTTTATTATGAAACATTCTAGTAGTGAACATCAATCCTACATGTGTGGTGAATAAAATGTGCCCTTAACTCCTATAAAACATAAATCAACTCATTCCTAGTAAAATTACTTCTAAAATGTTTCATTGACTTTTAGTTGTTATTATTTAGAAGTTCAGTCTGAAGGTGCTTGTCTATGTTACTAGAGAGACAATGAATTGTGATATGGTTTTCAGTCTGCTTTATTGTTGTTACTCTTTCCTTTTCTACCATTTATTTAACAATGTTGATATTTTCAGTGATTTTTTTTTTCGTTCTTGATTAGTAGAGAAGTACTTAGTGATATTAGATTTGACATCAGTACCAGACAAGGAAACCAAAATTTGAAGAAACAGTGTTTATTAGCATGCTTCTTCATGAACTTGACAGTACAGTGTTGGCAACATACCTGGAATTAACTTGAAATGGCATGTTTTGCATAAGTGTCTCAAAGCATTTTTCAACTTTCATTTGGGGTGTAGCTATCAAAATTTCTATATTTTTCTAAAAAAATCATGTAACTTTGGAAGGAGTGTCATTGCTGCGTGGAGTAATCAGTATGCTTTGTTCGTGATGCAACATAAGCATTGAACTTTAGTGTAGTTTGTTTTTGTTACAGCCTTACAGGTTGTCTGATTGCTCACTGGTTTTTTCTGCAGATATGGTATTGTGAAAGACATTTCTGACGATTCCTTCGTGCCTTCTGATATTCCTGAAGGATGTGTTCCAATCCACTTAAATCTTGTGGTAATATTCCCCAACCATTTGTGAGGTCGCTCAGTTACTTCTAGTTGCAATTTTTTATTTTTATTTTTTTCTATTTTAAAACTTTGCATACAGTTGGTACAAGAAAACTTATGATGAAAATAATGGGATTGGTGGTACAATAGAAGGTTAATCAGAGATAGGGGAACAATTAAGGCAAATAGTTTAATTTTAAAAAGTATTCCTTGGTTTTTAAAATGATCCGTCTGTTACTGTTTGGTAATTAATGACTGCCTGGCTATGCTTTTCATTAGCTGCTTATTGTGCATCAATTTAGCATAACGGAAAAGAATGTTAATACTGCTTAACAATCTCAGGAAAGGCATGGAACTCGATCTCCTACAAAGAAAAGGATAAGAGAGTTGGATAATTTGGCAACTAGTCTGAAATCACTCATACGAGATGCAGAAAGTAAAAACTTGCTATTGGACAGAGTTCCTTCCTGGTTACGTGGATGGGAATCTCCATGGAAAGGAAGGCTCAAGGGTGGTGAATTAATTAGCAAAGGAGAAGAGGAATTATATGATCTGGGAATCAGGATTAGAGAAAATTTTCCAACTTTGTTTAATGAGGAGTGCCATCCAAACATACACCCTATAAAGGCTACACAGGTGATCTTCTTTGTCTAGATTGACTTCAGTTTTTTGTGATTATTTTGCCCTTGGTTGATTTATACAATTAGCAGTTTGGGGTTAATTGTTGGGCGGAAGTGCAACCCCACACAACAAATGAAGGAAGAGGAGATGGAGAAACCAACACAAAGCTTTAACGTGGTTCGGTGCCTCAAGACCTACTCCACGGTCCCCCTCTGGGACAAACTTCACTATCTGTAATTTTTGCACGGAAAAATTACAAACCCTCCTCAATACAATTTTTGACCGGAGAAAATTGCAAACCCTCTCTAAAAATGACTCACAACTACCCAAACCCCAATACACCCATTAGGATTTCTTTGTAAGTTGTGGTGCCAAAGAAGCTCATACCTCACTCCTATTTATACAAGTCTCTCACCCCCTCAATTTTATTCCCACACGATGTGGGACTTTGAAAGAAAGCCCAACAAATCCTCCCTTCATTCAAAGTCTCACATAATCAAACTCTATCAAAAAAACTGACCTCTCTACATACTCAGCTTTCTGATTTCCATCTCTGTAGTCCTCCCTCAAATAATCTGTGTGGCATCTCCTCGTCGCTTGCACAGCATCGTCAGCACGGCATCTCTTCACCTGCATGACATCTCTTCTTGCTTGTGTAGCATCTCCTCGTCACCAACACAGTATCCTCTCATCACGTATGTGGCATTTCCTCGTCACTTACATAGCATCGTCAGCACGGTATCTCTTCACCTGCATGACATCTCTTCTTTCTTGTGCAGCACCTCTTTGTTGCCAACGTAACATCTCATCACTTGCACAACCTCTCCTCGTTGCACACACATATCTCTCTCCATTACTCATCATACAATGCATATTCAGACCCTCCAACCAAATAGTCCTAAATCATGCATTGCCACAACATAAAGTCCGCTCTCCCATCAAATAACGGAACTTTAAAACCTCACGGTCATCATCATACCAACAGACAACCAATAACCAACACCACAAAACAGACAGCCAATAACCAGCACCACAAGCAACCAACAACCACAAACAGTCTAACAGACAACCACTCCAAATTCCAAAAAACTAACTTCAAAACTAGAATTAAAATCAAAAGCTAGACTGAACCAACCTCTCTTGACATTGCAGTGCCGGAACCTTCTGCTGACTGGCTGACCCACTTGCTCCTTCCTCTCCCTTCTTCCTCCCTAGGTCGGAACCACAGCTCTGATACCACTCGTTGGGCGGAAGCGCAACCCCACACAACAAATGAAGGAAGAGGAAACGGAGAAACCAACACAAAGCTTTAACGTGGTTCGGTGCCTCAAGACCTACTCCACGGTCCCCCCTAGGACAAACTTCACTATCTGTAATTTTTGCACGGAAAAATTACAAACCCTCCCCAATACAATTTTTGACCGGAGAAAATTGCAAACACTCTCTAAAAATGACTCACAACTACCCAAACCCCAATACACCCATTAGGATTTCTTTGTAAGTTGTGGTGCCAAAGAAGCTCATACCTCACTTCTATTTATACAAGCCTCTCAACCCCNCCCCCCCCCCCCCCTCAATTTTATTCCCACACGATGTGCGACTTTGAAAGAAAGCCCAACATTAATCAACATCAGTTTATCTTAAGGGAAAAGAAAAATATTGTCTGTTAAATTTGAGTTGATGGAATGATAAATATCTGCTTGAACAGTCAGTTATGGATTCTGACGAGAAGAAATGGGTTTCCAAATTGACGAGCTTCAAATTTGAGATTCACTACAAACTGGGAATGAAAAAAGGGTGGCTGATTCACTTTCTACAACAGGGATTAAAAGCCTTCTCAGACCTCAGTTTGGCAATGTGAACTGTGACGACTTAGTAGATCAGGATACCAAGATCCATAAAGATGAAGAAATAACAATCAAGTGACAAATCATCAAGGGGTCAGAATGGCGGTTGTTTGCCTTACAAAAACCATTTTGAAACTATTGGAGGTAAATCATAGGTAGCATAGTTGTTCCAAAATGTTCAAACCGGACTATAATTAGTTGATACTTTTATATGGATTTCTGGCTTATGATCTTAATTGTACCTTAAGGGGCATTTGACTCTTTATTATTTTTTTTCTTAATTTTATTTTGTATAATTCTTCAGTTATGGTATCGATGCAGGATTTCAGGAAAATACATGAGCCTGCTGTCAATAAACTTAAGGAACCTATTTTGGATGAGATTAAATCCACATTGATTGAGCGCTATGGGCTGAATTTCACTAGACAGGATGTATCTTCTCTCTGGTTTCTGTGTAAACAGGTAATCTCATTTGTTTTTTCCTAGCCTATCTTATTTAAAAAAGAAAAAAATATATATATATTCTGTTTCTTGTGAGTCTACATCTATTGTCTTACTGGTGCAATTTAGGTTACTTTTCTCTTTTGAAATTGCTCAACTTGTGGTTGACTTTCACAGGAAGCCTCCTTGTTGGATGTAACAAAATCAAGCATGTAGTCTTTTCAGCACTTCTGAGGTACATTGTGTTTGTGATGTTTTGAGTAATTTGTGACCTAGTAGTCAAGAATTATACTCTGTATTATTGTTCCCAGAAATAGAAACAAGAAAAAGAAGTATAAAGATGTCTGAAAATTAGTTAAATTTTGACCTCATTGTGTAAGGCCAGTTTGAAATGATATTTTCATAATTTGTCCGCTGATGTATTGAGTCACTGCAATGAAACATCAATGAAAAAGGGGTTTGTTAATGTGCATGCTTGAATAACAAGTTAACAAGAAAGTAAATATATGGTGGAGTGGGCATACAGAAAAGTGATAATATTTTCCTATTAATGTCAAGTTTTATTTTTTTTCCTTTAAAAGATAAACTTCGATTATTCATCCCCAACGTTATTGCATGCTTATTGAAATGTTCAGTTTGCTGGAGTGTTTAGATTACATTGTTGGAGTGGAGATGACTTGGAGCTGTATATTCTAAAGGGTTATGGTAAAGAATTAAACTATAGAATGGGAATGCCACTTCTTGAAGATGTTTTCCAGTCCATGGAGCAAGCTATTCAGACTAAAGAAGGTTAGTTTATATTCAGTATTTGAGACATTCTTGTTGGCAGTTCCTACCACATCATTTGTGGACCACATTCACAAATGAGTTTGTCACACAAGATCGGAGGTCCACTATCTTAATTCTTAATAGTTGTATATTTTATTGTTGACTGACTCATTTGTAAGTATACTCTATAGAATGTGGTAAACGTTGCCTAATTAGGATAAATCCTTGGAATGTTATAGTGTGAATTCTCAGTATTTTTATCTTGTATGATGTCAAAGACCTCTTCAATTTAAAGTCTAGGTGATTAAGTGAAGTTCTATGAATAGTTTAATAATCTTTAACTTACCCCATCACACAAACCTGTTGGGCTTTCTTGTTTGGGTCAGAAACCTATTGGTTTTAAAGTCACTCGAGCTTTTAAGTAAAAATCTATGAATACTTTCATATTGTGTAACTAATCACATTAGTAACTAATGTCATATTATTCTCCCGTATGAAACATGTAATAATATTATAAATATATATATATATGGATTCAAATTTTGAGGTAGACCATTCATTCACTGACATAGGCGAGCAGTAAAATCACTTTGTAGCATGGAATTTAATTGCATATGCTCTTTTGAGAATAGTTTTTGTTAGTTTACTGTTTTGTACATGTTGAAAAATAATCATAATTTTTGAGCTAAGAAAATATTTCTCAAGAGTCAGCTGAGTAATCTATTATTTTTCTTCACCATAAATGGTGTATATATGTCACATATTTGGAACTCTCCTTAATTCAAATCCATATTTCTCAGTAAGAGAATGGACTTTATCTACATGATTCATAGCTGTGTGATGGACATCAATTTAAAGATATTGTATTTGATATGATGTCCTCAGAATGAACTATTTTACTTTTGTAAAGTAATAGATTAGTTCACAATTCCTCAGATAATTCCAATCATAACTTCACATTCCTCTTCAACTTGGATTCACAGCAGTGCTCATATCTCATGAATTTTTAGCATGGGCCTTGGACTTCATTTTAATGATGCTAGTTCTTGATATTTCAATAGTATATGGATTGTTTCTTAGTTATTTTATTTTTTGTTCACTTCCTGTGTATTAATGTAATGGGTCTAATTCAGTATATGTTTATGTATGGAATAATAACTTTTGAGTTTTGACCTTTCTCATTGTTTATTGGTTGAATTATTTTTGTTAGTGCAAAATTAGCAATGAGAATACTTGTGTCTTTATATTTGGTAGTAGCTTTTCCTTTTGAAGACTCTATTGCTTTTTCTCTGGCACACTCTCACTTTCCTGATTCCTTCTGCAGAAAAACAAGCTCCTGGCAGCTATGAAAAGTCTAGACTTCGGTTTGCACATGCTGAAACAGTGGTTCCTTTCTCATGCCTGCTCGGTCTTTTTCTTGAAGGATCTGGTAAGGCTTTTACAGGGATTGCATGAATAGATGGAAATTACTTCATGGTTTGTATTATTTTGGAATTGCTAATTGCTAGTAACAACATGTTGGTCCTCTACAGGAAAATCCACAAGCAATTACTTTGTGCGCGTGCTGCAAAACGAACATCCCATTCCAATGCCAGTAAGATGGTCATTGATGTAAAATGTTAATTGAATTCGAGCTACAGTATAGATATTATAAAATTGCACTGCTCTGTTATTCTAGGATTTAATTGCTGATATATGAACTTCTATTTATTTACTATGTCAAAATTGAATGTAGTATTGTTAATTTCTGTTGTAATAGTTGTGAAATTTTTATACAGGGTTGTGGTGGTTTGGATTTCTGTCCATTTGAAGTATTTAAGGTATTCTACTAATCTCAAGCCAATGCTGCTTCAGATCGATTATATAGTTCTGAAATCTTTATATTGTACTATTCTGATCTGTGTTCTCTACACAGGATAAAATAGTTGCACCCCATAGAAAGCATGACTATGACACTGTCTGTAGTGTGAAGGCAGAGTCCACAGCCAACAAGTTTTCTCAAATGTTCCAGTGGCTTTTCTCTCCGGTGAAAGGTGATAAGTCCCAGAAAGATGAATTTTAGTATGTTTACTGGAAAAAAAAAAAAAAACCATAATTTTTTCTTTCCTTCACAAGTTTTAGCCGTGGGAGAGAACCAATCCAGTAGAGGAATGTCTTAATCATCTTAAGATTGCTGCCTGAGTCCCTGATGACTCCTAGTGGGAGAATTTAGATTTGCTTATTCGTTCTACATGTCATTTTTTTTCTGCTTAATACTAGTTGTGTCTTTCCTAGGATTTTTCTGTTTGTTTATACAGAAGCTGCAATACTAGAACTTCATCTTTACTTTAGGAAGGTGAATAGTTTCCCTATATTAAGATGTATATTTAGCACTACTTAAAAGAGCTTGAGTACCTTTAAGAAGTAGACTGGTTGGACTGAGAAAGTGTTTGTTACCTAAATGTTGAGTGTCTAAATATGAAGTTGTTTTATTACTGTATCATTTGAAGACTTGTGTTTACTGTAATGGAAAACTTATATGAAATAAAAGACTTGACTAAAATTTAGAATAAACAATAATTACAGGAAAAATTAATTTGTTGATAGATCGCTCTCTTTAACATTGTCAGACCTAAACTGCTAGTCAAATCTAATTGTGTGATGTGGGACTTGGTGTGCAGGCATATTTGTTGGCTAAATTGCAAACATTTCTTGGAAATTTCAAGGTTGTGCAATTTGCTTTGATAAAAGATTTTTCAAAACTCAGATTTATTTATTTTTGTAAGCAAAAGAGGCCCAGTAGTGGCCCACCAACACAGCAACAACATCAATCCCTAGAAGCTCTACCAGCAAAGACAATAAGTCACTTGTTTTGCCTCCTTGAATGTAAGTATGAGAAACTCTGATATGTCATTACCGCATGGATGCACCTCACAGTCTCACTACAGCCATTGTTGATGAAGTCTGTAACTGCAGCCTTAGAATCCATCTCAATCCAAACTTTCTTCAGCTAATGTAACATGAATATGTTAAGCATGAGTGCATGAACAATTTCTATGATCTTGTGTATTATCTGTCACGCATGCTCGATATTTTGAGTCTGGTGAAAAACAATTGTGTCAATTTTATCTAAAACTTTAGTGTCACTCAAATGCAAGGTAATCAAGATCGGGATTTTACTAAGGATCGAAAAAGGCATAGGATAGATTGAATTGGAAGATCGGATCGAAGATCGTAAGATCTTAATTTTTTTTAATATATATATATATAAACAATATATAAAAGCTGTTTTTTTTTTAAAAAAAAAAATTGGGTGTATAAAAGTATAAAACTGTTTTTTTAAATAGAGACATAATAGAAGATTAGGTATAGGCTATGTATTTTTTTTTCTTTTGATAATGGCTATGAACTCTTCCTGACTTTAGCTAAATATCAATAAAAAAATTACACATATTCAAATGGCGTTGAGGAATTAATTACCATGGATGATTTCATCCCATTTAGGCTATTACCTAAATTAATAAAATGAAATTTCCGACACAAACAATAGGTTCACGACCCACGACGGCTGGAAACAAAACAGCAACGCCGACACCGTGAATGATTGAGAAAAGCGAGAACGAGGGCGACGCACACAACCACAATCAACAACGTCGACACACAGTGGCCACAAATCACGATTGCTGAAAACGAAACTGGCGACACCGATGAGTGAGAAGATGAGGACGATGGTCGATGGTTGATGGCGATGTTCTCTTCTCTTGGCTTACCTTCGACGGCTCTCTCTCAAGGCTCAAGTATTTCAATCACAGATACAAAACAAGGCATAAATGTCGACAAAAATCTATCCCTCTTCTAGAAACGCAACCCTCTGCATTTGATGAAAAAAAATTCAATTTTATCAAGATCGACCAAATCGTACAGTCCTACGATCTTACCAAAAAGATTGCGATCCCACCACGATCTCAGTCATTTTCGATCCTGTATACGATCTGGTAAGGTATACCTTATCAAGATCTCGATCTTACACGTTTTTACGATCTAAGATCTCGATTTTGATTACCTTGTAAATGTTTATCTCTCTCAATTTTTTTAAAAAAATTGTGTCAATTTTATCTAAAACTTTAGTGTCACCCAAATGTTTAACTCTCTCAATTTTTCAACGAAAAATAATGAGATCATATTAATTTGATCAACTTAGATGCACAATTGACAATACTAAAAGGTCTTCATATATTTCATTACTATAATTTTTTGTAAAAAATATTATAGCTTCAAACCATTCTTTTATACCAATGAGGTTTGGCTCACTTGGTTATTTTTCACCCATGACAATTGTATGATTTGAGTTTGATTCTTAATGTCTTATTTGATGGATTATAATGACAATTGTATGGTTACTTTTTACCCATGACAATTGTATGGTTTGAATTTAATCAATATTAATTAAAACTTATAATTAACAATTATTATATTTTGTAATAATGAAAAACTGAAAGTATATTGATTTTTCTTGGATGAAATTATAATTAAGATATTTTGTAGATCAAATAGTTATTTTGGTCTTCAAATTATAAGGTTTATTTTTATTTTATTCTTAAAATTATTTATTGTTTCATTTTGATCTCAAACTTTCACATTTATTTCATTATCCGTCTAAAATATAAATTCTTTTTGTTTTTACGGTTATTTTTAACATAAAGAATTGAAAGGAAATCGTCCCTCTCATATATGTTACTAGGGGCTTTACGTGCCCTAACGGGAACGCAAATTTGTATGTAAAATAAATTAGGGACCAAATAATAACTTTTCTCTTATTTTAATTACATGTAATATTTTTATCTTAATATAAGTGGGAGGACGACTAGAAAGCTCCTCCCACATATAATATAGTATAGATATATATATATAGATAATAAATAAGTTGATAAAAAAAATCTTTATTCTAAATCACAAATTGAAAATAAATTTATGATTGATTTATCTTTTTGTCAACTCATTTATTATGATACATATGAGAGACAAATAATCTATATTAAGGGTGCGTTTGGTTTCCCCTTTATCTCCCTTTATCTCTCCTTTATCTCCCAATAATCCTTTAATACCAGAGCTACAGTAAAAAATCTTGTTTGTTTCACAGTTATCTTCCCCTCATTTATTTTTCTCCTTTATCTCTCATTTATCTCTCGAGTAAACTCCCAAACTGGTCCCCGAATTATTGGGTCGCTGACAGATTGGTCCCTGATTTATGGAAATTGACAAATAGGTCCCCGAATTTTACTAACGTTAGTCAAATTGGTCCCTGAAGCCGTTAACTTAAGTGCCACGTCAGCAGTTGGAAAACTGAAAAAAAAAAATAAAAAAAAGTCAATTGTGCGTGCCACATCAGCATTAATAATAATAAAAAAATATTTCATTCAAAATTCAAATAGGTCCCTGAGTTATATTTTTATTTCATTATTCTCAATTTCCCCTCTTTTTCATCATCT
>QANZ01005809.1:40691-106028 GCA_003254925.1 Chamaecrista fasciculata
TTTTTTTCACCTTTTTGGTCCCTTTCCTGGAATATTCATGGAGTAGGGACTAAATAGGAACGTTTGGAAGAGTTCTAGAATATTTTGCAAACTTTTTTTGTGAGCTAGGGACTAAAATGAAGGAAGTTTGAAGGTTTCTGGACTTATCTGCAGTTTGTGAGCTAGGGACTAAAATAAGAGGAAGAGGATTTGAAAAAAAAAAAAAAAGTCAAGTTGACCGTTATTTTTAACGGTCAAAACCACCTAGACCCCATTTTGCAAACGGCGTAAACCTCAGGCCCCAATTTGAAACTTTTCAAACCACATGTACCCTATCTGAAACGGGGCCAAACCACAGGACCCTATTTTGTAATTTACCCAAAAATTTATGAACATATTTAAAAAACAGTAATGGGAAAAAATATATAATTCATTCCCCAAAATTTTACAATTTGGTTCTTCTTCTAGTATATATATAAGTAATATTTTTTGTAGTGTAAAAATATAAAAACAAAATTCAAACCACAGGGTCAATTGGTAATTTTTGAGGGACCTATTTGTATATGTATCCAAAACTTTAAAGTTCACATTTTAGTCCCTAAATAATATGTATCCAGGGACCTATTTGTACTTTTTTGAAAAAATTTTGGGTCAATTGGTAATTTTTGTAAATTTGTTATGGTTAAAATTACAAAATAGCTCCAAAGGGTACCAAAGTGTCAGGTTTCAAACCACAGGGTACCAAATTGAAATAGGGTCAAACCACAAGGTACCACCGTGTAATTTACCCAAAAAAGATACATATTGGTCCATTATTCAGTATATGACTAATATTTTTGGTTCTGCAACTACTAAAGAAGAAAATTTTGAAAAATACATAATTCATACCCTAGAAAATATACATTTTGGTCCCTCCTATATTATATACATGGGTAATATTTTTTGTAGTATCAAAATTTTAAAATAAAATTAAAAGACGGTAAACAGGAAAAATATATAGTCTAGTCCCCAAAATTTTACAATTCACTACTCAAAAATTACATTTTGGTCCCACATTCACACCTTCATCCTCCTTTATCTTACCACTCCAAAAATTTCCTTTATTAACTTTCTCCTTTAGCACAAATTTCGAGGTAATCATTACTCATACTACTTTTTTAACACCAAAACTCAAAAAAAAAATAACCACTCCTTTATCCTCCTTTATTTTTACCATTTTTACCCATATACAAATTTAAAATACCAATACAATTATTTCAACCCACCACAATCATTACATACCCTTTAAAATAATTTCACATCATAATTCCTCCTTTATCTCTCATTTTCCCAAACAACATTTATTAAAAACCTCCTTTATAACACAAATTCTTTACCTCTCCTTTATTACCTCCCCCATTCCTTTATCCTCCTTTAACTTAACCTCCCCATCCAAACGCACCCTAAAAATAACGATAAAAACTGTACAAACTCACATTTTAAACTAAGGGAGAAAAATGTAAAAGATTGAAAGACTAAAATAGAACCAAAACAAATTTCAAAATTGAAATGAAACTGATATTATAGTTTGAGGACCAATGTGTAATTAATAGTTTCGGCTCAGTAAGTTGCAGCAATCTCTCTTCTTCATTTGTGCATTTCCTTTCCTTCCATCTTGAATCCGTCACCGTCGTGCAGGACGAATCTCACATTCCAATATCATTCTCTGCTTTTTTTTACACTTTCAAACAGAATAGTGATTAGTGACTGACGCATGGGTAAATTTGTAATTTCATTATGTTTGAACATCTTCAATATCCATTTCTGTTCTGTTTCACCACATTACTCTTGCACATGGTAGTTATACTCGTTTTCTTGCGTACATCTAAAGCTATTTTATTTATTAGGGAAATCAAAATCATGGCTTCAAATTCTATACCCTCATTTCTCTTCTCGCCAAAGTCCAAACTTTGATCTCTCCCACAACAATTACGCAGGTATCCCCCACTTTACTTTTCCCAATACCTTCAATTTTCAATGCTTATGCTTCATTATACTTCTGTTACATTGCTAATTTCATGAACCAAATATCGTACGCCTGTGTATGTTTAATGGATTTGGTGCATCTTGTTAATTTCTTGTAACTATTAATACTATATGTCTTTCCGAATTATTTAGATGAAGAACTCATCCCGGAGATTCAGTTTCAATAGATTCTGATTGGTAATCAGATCATTAGCAACATGACTTCGAGGACCAGTTTCTTTCTTTTTGTTTTCTTAACTAGTGACTTTTATCCCTTTTTTCTGGAATTTCAAATTGTTGGCATTCAATCAATTCGTCATGTTCGTCTACCGTTTCTGATTCTGGCATAGGGAGCTTTTCTGGACCCACGTTATGGTCTTTATGGATAAACACTGCTCTTCTGCAATAGGACCATTCAACATTTCACGAGATCCTGTTCATAATTTCTACTCATTCGTGAGATTTTTGTTTACAATTATATTGGATTAATAGATTGCTTTTCAAAGGTTTAAGCTTGACATTTTAGCTTTGTAACACGAAATGACAGTTCAATCATGAAACTCTACTTTTGGAATTTAGGTATTGGAATATGATAGTAAAAGCCTGTTGCAATTTGAAATACATTAGTCATATGCAGCCATATCGTTGTACCTTTTGAGTGGAATGCAGCTGAGAAATAATAAATTAGTTTTCTTATTAACATTCAACGAAAACTTTTAATCTGTAAATTTTCTTTAAATGTAATGTGTTGGAGAGCCTACTATGTATCAGTAAAGCATATATCTATGTAGTATCTTTTGTGAGGTTCTCCTTAATCTGTAGGAACATGCTAAAGGTCCCAGAACATCAAGTTGCTGGCCATATAGCTGGAGAAGGTCTTCTTGGTCCTCTAGTAGATGATTCTGGCCACTTTTATAAGCCTCTTCAGAATGATAATCGTGGTTCCAATGAGGTGGATTTCTATACATCATTTTCTTCTGATGCACGGATTCCCCTTCACATTCTGAGATATTTCCCTATTTTCCATGGTACTAAGCTTATAAATGCATCAGATGGGTCTGGCTTACATCCCCACCTGGTGTTGGAAGATATTGTGTCCAGCTTTGTAAATCCATCCATTATTGATATTAAGATTGGTTCTAGGACGTGGTATCCGCAAGCTTCTGATGACTACATCAAGAAGTGCATGAAAAAAGATATAGAAAGCTCCAGCCTTTCACTTGGCTTTAGGATATCAGGATTGAAGGCTTTTGGCTCCGAGAACTCTGTATTCTGGAAGCCTGATAGAAAGCTCCTGCAAAATCTGTCTGCAGAGGATGCCAAATTGATTTTGAAGAAGTTTGTTTCTTCTAATACACTTGGAAATCACGGTGTGGACCCTGATTGTTCTTTTGCATCAAACGTTTATGGTGGTTCTTCTGGAATTTTAGCGCAGCTGTTGGAGCTAAAGGCATGGTTTGAGGTCCAAACAATTTTCCAATTCTATTCTAGTTCAGTCCTCATTGTGTATGAGAAGGAGTCCATACAAAATGGAAAGGGTACAAGTGCTGTAGTTAAACTCGTTGATTTTGCACATGTTCTGGAAGGAACAGGTGTTATCGATCATAACTTCTTGGGTGGACTTTGCTCTTTAATAAAGTTCATTTCAGATATCATAGCCAGTCCAGTTGAGAATTGCATTTCTAATGGTAATGATTCTAAAAGTGAAGAATATTCAGATGGACCCCTGCCTTCTGTGTAATAATTAGGCTCCATGGGGAGGATTTTGGAATCTAAGCCGTTTTGGCGATGTATTTCAAATGTATCAACATCTGGATTCAACATTTGGATTGAATAATGCCTCTATTATGCATTATATCTGTTTTGTTGCTTCTTCTGCTATTCAAATTTTGAATATTAATGTTTGTCTTTATTTTCTCAGTCCTTTGGCTTATTTAATTAAGAATGAACATTGATGTGGCGATTTTTTCTTAAAGATCAAGAGTGTTTGAACTCCTTATGAACTGCCACTTGTTACTGAAGTGAGGATTAACAAAATGTGTATACTAAACTGAGTTCTTGTAGCTAAATGGAATTTTCTTTAAATTCCAAATGAGCTGAAATGCAATTATGTCAAATTAGTGTGAACCATGGGAGTTCATAGTGATTCCATTCTGGAATTTAGAAGTCAGATCTACTCATTTTTATTTTTGCAAGCACATGCAGTAGTGACTGAAACTGTGTTGAATTTCTTTTGGCTGGAGACTTCTTTCTGTACTGCTTTTCTTTTCTTCTGACATATACATTTATAGATTAGCTTCCCTGATTCTAGTTTTTCCTTCTTAGTTTCTGACTGGCTGTACCCTAATGGAGTAATGGTGTTTGGCACATTCTTTGAACTAATTTACTTTTTTTAGTGTCTCAGCAGTTCGCACATCTAATTATGAAACCTACATTGGCAATTTTGATAACAGTTCGTTCATATTGTTTATGACTTCATGCAGCTTATTCTTCAATCAGACAGATCATATATTATGCTTGAATACAAGTTTTGGATTAAGAAATAATCTCCCCATCCAACTTTGCTGGTTGATCAATTATCAAAATATTGATATGATATTAGAAACTGAACTTTTGTGATGACTGCTGGAATGTACAGAAGTTATGCATAGGAAATGAAAGAGAAAAATTGTTTATTTTAGTCCTTAAAATTTTCCCAGAGTTACAATTTAGTACTTGGATATTGGAAGTGCATATTTTGGTCTCTAATTTTTTTTACAAACATTTACTATTAGTTTCCATTTGTAACATATTAGCGATTAAATTTTTGGTATTTGTAAAAAGTTCAGTAATAAAAAATTGTATTTCTAATATCTAAGAATTAAATCTCAGTTTGAGACAAATTCAGAGACTAAAATTAGGTTTACTCAGAAATGAAACGTGCTGAGTTTGGTCATGTTTTGGCTAACAAAATTGACAGAAGTGTTGCCTTGTTCATTCTGAGAGTTACATACTAGAAATCAGCAATCGGAAAACTATGTTTTATTGGCCATAACTTTCAGAATTTTGTCTTAGTACATGTTCAATTATTTTTCTTACATGAAAAGATGATTTTGCCATACATTTCTTTTTCCTATTAACTGTATCTCTCTTGTTTTGTAGTCTCCCCACACAGTTATGCATGCAGAGGAGAATTGTACTCAATGACACATTAATCTGCTGGCATGCACTACATTTTAGCATCCTTGACACAAGAAAAAAAGGAGATAAAGCTGAATGGAAGGCATAACTAAATGGATTGGCATATGTAGCAGATGTGACTCCAAACAATGATCTAAAGGCATGATTGGTATTTTGTATTATCATATAGTAATCATCCAAAACAAAAGAACAGAAACAAAACCAAGCTATATATTTGAAGCAAGGTGCAGTGAACTGTTAGTGCTAATATATTAGACTTTGACGGTTTGCCTCTGAAGTCTTAATTATGTTTTTTTGCTTTTGTTGTTGTTCTTGTTGTTTATAATGTGACCCTACTACTGACTCGCTCTCACCCTTTTCACCTGCTCTACCAATTTCAGTTTTCTTGTCCCCTGGTCTTCTGCAGATGCATAGACCCACTTAAAGATTACATTTTTTAAAAGAAAGAAAAAGTTTTACGGTGCCCAGACTTTTTGTTTTTGGAGTAAACATGTAATTTGATCTATGAAAGATATACAAGTTAATAAGTCAGTCTTTGAAAATCCAATTTACTCACTTTGATTTTTAAAAATTATAAAGACAATGTAGTTTAGTTTCTTAAGCTTGTCTTTTTGAGATTTTTTTTTAGTCATTAGGCATGAGCCCTCATATATTCGTTGTCTGAAAACCAAATTTTTAAGAATTGAATTGCTATTTCATGTCAGGAATTCACTAATACACAGCACTGCGGCTAATGGTATAGGCAAGTGATAACTACTAAACTAACTTTCTAGATTTTAAAAAGATTCAAAATTTCTCAATTTAATACTTCACTAATGGTAGGCAGTGTTCAACTTCTTCATTTTTACTATTTATATCTTTCATAATTTGAATGAATTGATGTCTACATCTATCTTGATTGATGTTATAGTTGTATTAGTGCTAGTCTAGTCTTAATTGACCATCCAGCTACCCACCAGGATCAAGCCAAATTCATCCTAACTTATTTAATCCAACAAAATAATAGCAAATGTTTACCCTAGTTCAGCCGTTTTTTTCATCAGGTCAAATAGAATCAGGTAGGAAAAAAAAATTACATAAAAAATTTGATGTCGAACCAGTCTAGTCTATATAATTTTCTTGAAGTTAAGACCATTAATCACAAAAGTTAGACCGAGTTCGTTTGCGCTTTGATTATAATCTGCTCTGATTATAATCATAATAAGCATGTTCGTTTGTGTTTTTTTTCTCATCAAATTATAATCATGATTTTTTTATAATCAAATACATTCAATTACACTTATACCCCTATATATATACCTATAATTACCCATACTCTAATACAATCAATCACCCATCACAAGGGCAAAATGGTCATTGACCTCAATATTAGGCCATGTTGTAAATACTCATTATTGTCTTGGGCAAAAATGTCATTTTGCCCAAATTATTTATGAATCAAATTATTCTTCTTTTTCTTCTTCTCTCTCGTTAATTCTACTTTGCCTCCATCAATGGCACCTCAAGCTCTCTTGCCTTTTCATCAATCCCCTCTCTGTGATTCGAATTCCGCGAAATCTTCCAAGAATAATAAGTCTGATAGTGGCCTTAGCTTCCATCTCCCAAGGAAGCGATGACTTTGATCTTGAACTCAACGTTCTTCCTCAGAGGAACCTCAACCTCCGAAATCGACCATTTCATCGCGCAACATGTAAATTTTCCTACTATTACTGTTATTTCTGGTCTTGAGTTTTGCAAGAAAACAAACCGTTAATTTTCTGTTTCATGTAGAGAGAGTGATTCAATCAATTAATTCGATTGCGATTTTGGTGTTCTTAATAGACAGAGAAAGTGAGAATGGAATTAGAGGAGCGAAGAATTAGACAGTGGAGAGAGATGGCGCACACGAACGAAGCAACCGCCAATTCAGTTCGCACCAATCTAGAACAAGTGCTAGCGGCGGCACATGTCAGTGAGGACCAGGGAGAGAGAGAGAGAGAGAGAGGGAGGGAGGGAGGGAGGGAGAGACCATGGGAGAGAGAGACGAGAGAGTGAAGCCAAAAGAAACATTATGCCAAATTCAATATTTATTTCGGGTCCGTCTACTTTTTTTCTTTCTCTCTCATCTTGTGTCAAATGGTGGACCATTGTTTTAAGTGGTCCACCGAATATCGGGCCTGATTGGTACACTTTAGTTCCTATTGGTCGACCATTTTATAGGCAAAATTAGTTCGGTGGACCAAACAAAATAATCACCTACAAAGTTGTACATGATTATAATCATATTTTCACGCTTTCTAAGGCAAACAGTAACATAATTTGATTTTTTTATAAGCAACAATCACATCCAAACACACTTTGATTATAATCAAATCACATCTTACTTTTTCCTACTTTTTCCAACTTTTTCTTCCATTTCTACCCCTATACAATTTATCAATTTCCTTACTCTTCTATCTACCAACCACAATCATTACATACCTATTTCAATAATTTCACACCAAATAATCAACTTTCATCCAAACACCAATACACAAATAATCAACTTTGATTATAATCATACACTAATTATAATCAGAGCAGATTTTATTATAAACGCAAACAAACTGAACCTGAAGCAGACGCTATTCAAATATTAGAGGAATTTGATGAACACAAACCAACCTTTAGAATGTCAAGACCGTCGTACCCTTCTATACAATTTATAATCTTTAAAACAATTAATTTTCTTGACATAATGACAACTTATCAATAATAAGCTTTTGTAGATTGTTTAATTCTATAATTACTAGAATTACCAAGTCTTGCCATAATTAACCAGCTGTGTTGGAGCCCATTTAAGCCCTTATTTATATAACCAATTCATTTACTTATGTTCTACATAAACAGTAGAAAAGTCGAATGCCTTTTTGTGCTAGCATAGAACACACATATATATATATATATATACTAGCGGCTTTGTAACGTTTGAATTGATTTAAAGTTGAAGATTATATTAAATTTTTATATTGATAAAAGAGTAAGTTTGGGACCAATTTGAGAAATTATAAAAATATTTAAGACTCATCTAAAATAAATAAAATATTTAGGACCAATTTGAGATTACCTCATATGGGAAGAGTGAGTGGGGAGAGAGAGTGGTGACATTTTTTAATTTTTAATTGTTTTTTGCATTTTCTTAATTTTTAAAGAACTAGGGAGAATAAGTGGGGAGAGAAAGTGGTGATTTTTTTTTATCTTTTTTAATTTTTTAATTCAATAATTTTGACCAACCATAAAGGGGTGGAGCCATATAATATAGTATATATATATATATATTTTTTTTTTCCATAATTTTTTATCGTACTGCTGAGTTAGGTGAGATGTAGACTTAAAATTTAAGGATCATGTGGAATGGTATGGAATCAACGTCTAACTTAAATAAATCCTCGAATCTATTAATTGCATTTGTACAATTTTATTTTCTTATAGACAAACTATTGATTAACAGATTACTTAAAATTATTTTCTTATACTGATTGAAGCCCAGTTATTGAGATTTTTGTTTTTGGTCAATAAGCCCAGTTATTTAGTGAAAGAGGGCATGGAAACTTATTTGGGCCTGAATTAACCCAACCCTATAACCCACGTTAGTTCTAGATTTGGGCCTGGGCTTTTTAAAAATCTGATTTAAGGCCCAAACCTCCGTCTTCCTCGTCTTCTTCCTTCATCGTGTTTAGCGTGCTGAAGTTTTGAAGACTGATAGTTACTGTTTTCATTACTTTCCCAAACGGTATGATTCTTTGTTCCTTGTTCTTGATTACATCTTTTTGGATTTTGATTCATCAAGAATTTGTATTTAGTATTTGAAATGTGGTGGCACATGGTAATACTTCAGTTTTTGAAGGAAATATACATTGTTTTCGACTTTTAAACAACAGTTTCTCCAACTAAGTTTTTTTCTTTTTTATTCTAACTTGCTCTTCATCCCATTTTACTTCCTCACGTTTTTAAGCTGAATACAGAAGTGTATGGGTACTACTAGTGATTTTTTTTTTTCATGAACTTTGAGGATTATAATTTTTTTTTTTTTTTTGGGGATAGGGCTGAAGGATTTGAAGATTCTTAAGATGTTAGCTATTGATCCTGCTAAGAAGTTATCATTTGATCGACTCATTAGTAATGGCGATTTGGTTATTGTTTATGAGAGGCATGACATCATGAAGGCTATAACAGTATCTGAAAACTCAGTTCTCCAGAATCGTTTTGGTGTTTTTAAGCATTCTGAATGGATAGGAAAGCCATTTGGGTCCAAGGTATTCAGTAATAAGGGTGGTTTTGTACACTTGTTAGCTCCTACACCAGAATTATGGACTCTAGTATTAAGCCACAGGACTCAGATTCTCTATATTGCGGATATCAGCTTTGTGATCATGTACTTGGAGATTGTTCCTGGTTGCTTAGTTCTGGAATCTGGAACTGGAAGTGGATCTTTAACTACTTCACTTGCTAGGGCTGTAGCTCCTACAGGACACGTCTATACATTTGATTTCCATGAACAAAGGGCTGCATCAGCTAGGTAATAAAAAAGATATTTATGAGTTTCTGGCATTAGAAATTGCTATCTTATTTTATTTGATATTTGGTTTATATGTTTTTTTACCTTTGACTTGTGTCTGCTTGTCTGCTTTAATTTAATAGATCTGCATTGTGGTTTTTGTACTAAATTGTAAGTTGTATATTTTGTGAGGTTAATTTCAACATTACAACATCTATTATTCAAAATGCAGCTTCTTTTATACAAGTTGATTTAATTACT
This sequence comes from Chamaecrista fasciculata, assembly GCA_003254925.1. Classification (NCBI taxonomy): domain Eukaryota; kingdom Viridiplantae; phylum Streptophyta; class Magnoliopsida; order Fabales; family Fabaceae; genus Chamaecrista; species Chamaecrista fasciculata. Next base: position 50,632 of record QANZ01005809.1, read on the forward strand.
AGCTGCTTGCATCTTTTGGACTTTAAAGAAAAAACTTGATTGAAAATCCGTTTGATAGTTGCATGAGAGTGTGAGGGTGTAATATGTCCCACCTTAGATAAAAATATAAAGATAAGAGGGTATATAAGTTGTAAAGCCCTCCACCCAATTGGTTAGTCTTTTGGGATAGATTCTCCCCATGGCTCAAATACCTCCAATTGGTATCAAAGCATTACCCTGCGGACTCAGTTGCTGTCGTGCGGCATAGATGATGATGTCAGTATTGCAGTGTTTGCCCAGAGTTAGAAAACTAGTGTGAAGCCAGCCTATGTGATCACCAGAACTAAAATCGTGGTGAAATATTAAAGATTAAAGGTGCTGAGGTCTTGTCAGTGTGAGAAAGAGTGAGAGAAATTAAAGTAACCCTTAAATGGTCACTATCAAGATGAATAAATAACTTCTCTATTTGTTTGATTAACATGGGCTGTGTAAATATGAAGATGTTTACTTGATCCTTTTATGTTTTTAGGGAAGATTTTGAGAGGACAGGACTAAGCAGCTTAATCAGCGTGGGTGTGAGGGACATCCAGGGTGAGGGATTTCCAGATGAATTTGCAGGCTTGGCTGATGCTGCATTTCTTGATCTACCCCAACCTTGGCTAGCCATTCCTTCAGCTGCTAAAATGTTAAAACAGGATGGAACTTTGTGCTCATTCTCCCCTTGTATTGAACAAGTACAAAGATCTTGCGAAACTCTTCAAACCAACTTCACAGGTATACCCCTTGTGTTTTCTTCTTCCTTTCTCTCTATATATAATATGTCCTTCTAGTTTCAGACTTGGGGCAATAAACTAACAATTTGGTCCCTTAATTGCTAAGCTCATTTAGCTTTGTACTCTCTTTTTTTCTTTTGTCTGTATATGCTTGGAATTCTCTCTGACTAGTATATACTGATGGAAATTTTCATGGGTATGTATAAAAGATATAAGAACATTTGAGGTGCTTGTACGCGCATACGAGATTCGAGAAGAAAGACTGGATGGAATTACAGGAGAAGGGAGTGGTCCTAATGGTTCTCTTCCTTGCAAGAGGAGGCAATGTTGTGATGGAAGCAAAGTGGTTAGTAGTAGTAGTAGTAGTAGTAGTCCTGCTCCTATGTCTTCTTGTGTTATGGCCAGACCTAGTAGTGAAGCACGAGGTCACACAGGCTATTTGACGTTTGCAAGACTCAAATGCCTCTCATGAAGACTCAAGAGTGCAATATAATGCAGGCATGTCCATTCCATCCTATTTTGTAGCAGATAGAAAACTTTGTATTTTGTAATTGTACCTCCTGATAACTTTAGCCTCAGGCAACAGTTATTTATTTCATAGGAAATTTTGGTATGTGCTGCTTTGCAATTCAACCTTTCTCTTATATAAGTAGCTAGGCTTTAACATTTGGAAACATTGGACATGCCTTTTAAGGTTTTATACTTCTGAGGATGCTGATACTTTCACAAAATTGCTTGCAGTAGCAAGACTTTTTTTCTCTCTTGCAGGGGTATGTCCTCAAGTTGATTTCCTTCTCAGGAATCGTTGCATTAATATCTAATAGTGTATATTTGATTTTTTTATACAGTGAAATTGAAATTAAGTGAATAAGGAGAAACAATAAAGCATCTTATAAATAGACCATTGGCATCTTCCGCAAAGAAAAAATTTAGGTAAGGTTCTTTATATATTTTCTATAAAGTTCCTTCAATCACAAACTTGATTTACATTCTCTCTCGTTCATCATGCAAAAAAGTGTATTTAATATTCTCTCTCTACTATATTGATCATGCATAAAATATTTGTCACGTGTCAAATGTTGATTGGAAAACTTTATAGCAAAAATATAAGGAACTTTATCTAAGTTTTGTCCACAAAGCAAAAGTTAACAAAACATTAAGAAAGGACGCACTTATGCAAAGCTCATAATATCTTTACTATTAAGTTGATTATTACATATATTATATGAATTTCTTTTACATGATTAATTATAGTAGAGGAAATATATATTAAAAAACTTCAATCAATCATATGATTAATTGCTGAACTTGCTGATAAATATATAATAAGCTTTATCTGATTTCTTTTTCTAATCAAGAATATAAGCTTCCAGTGTTTTCTTTTTTATTGGATGACTATATATTGTTCTTCTAATCTAGTTTGAATAAAAATAAGAGGAAATTTAATAGTATATAATTTGAATTTCAAACATAATTATCTCAATTTGACTTTCCGTTTTCATAACTCTAAAAAACTGTCAAGTGGCAACAAAATTAACAAATGTGTGGGCAATTTAATTTTTAGAAGTTAAAAAAATGATTTGCAGGTGTCATCATGTACTTGATTCACTTAAATTAATTAATGTGCTTTGCATTAATTAAAGTATGTGTTAAAATAATTTAAGATTTTAATAAAAGTATAAGTCAAGTTATATAAACAAGATTTTTTACAAGATAAATCAATAGATTCATAACAAAAAAAGTAGAAGAAATTAAAAAACATACAATAAAACTAATTTGAAAGAACAAAGAAAACAAGGTAAGTCATATGTTTTAGTAAAAAGTAAACTAATAATTTAGTCCCTAAAAAATTATTGAGCTAGCAACTGGATCTCTGAATGATTGAAATATACAATTTAACTTTTGAAATATTAAAATGATATACTAATTAGTCATTATAAATTAAATAATATATTGTTTTAATCTTTTAAAAATTAAAAATATATCATTTTAACTTTTTAGATACTATTTTAATCTTTCATATACTATTATGAGAGTAGCTCTAATATTTATAGTACAAAGTAAAACACGCAAGCATGCATCACGAATTTGCGTAAACATTTGTGTATAGGATAAACTTAATTACAAATGTCAACTATTACCCAAAAAAAAATTACAAATGTCAACTTTCCATGGCACGCGGTCAGACAAATAAACTTTGATTATGAGTACTGTACTATAGTCTTTGTAATTATCAAGAACTCGTTATTAATTAATTAATTATAAGCTAAAGTATACTTTTGGTCCCATAACTTTGGCAAATGTCTCAATTTGGTTCCATAACTTTTTTTGTTGCAATTTTGGTCCCATAACTTCTGAAAAACGTCTCACCGTTGGTCCTCAGCTGATTTTCATCCATCCCATAACTTCACCAATATTTGTCATGTCATCATCTAACTCAGTATGTCAGATCATCTTTAACGACAGATAATGAATAAAAATCAGTTTCGGACCAACGATACCAAAATTGCAACAAAAAATGTTATGGGACCAAATTGAGACTTTTGCCAAAATTAAGGGACCAAAAGTACACTTTAACCTTAATTATATAGGAGTACACCGGGAAAAGAAAGAAAGCCTCAGGCCTCAGTTAATTCATCCAGTATATATATATATATATACGGTGTTTACATACACAGCTCATCACCATAAACAAACCATGTGCATATGGGTGACCTGTACATCAGAATATTGAAATCTTCTATTCACTAATAATAAATTAAACAGCTATATGTTTTCATTAACTTTTATTTCGAGAGCACTAAATTACATATGTGCAAGTCATGAGGAGAATAATATGATGCAAAAAAACAAAAAAAGCCAAACATATATATGCTTAACATTGTGATAAAGTAATCCGCCGCGTGATACTATTTTGAAAAGGTAAAATAAATGGGAAAGCCTATTTCAACCATTTAAAGATGAATAAATTAACGAAGACGAAATACGTTTAGGATCCGTTTGGTATGAATTGGGGTAAGTAAAGTAAAGGGTTTTATAAGGGAAAGATTGGGAGGGAAAAGAAAAGTAGTTGAGGGAATGTAAAGTAGGTAAAGATTGAAAGTGTTTGGTATAAAAAGGTAGGGGAGAGAAAATATGAGCAACAAATAGAGAAGCAAAGAGTAAAGTAATTGAAACTTTTTATTATTATTTCTGGATGTAAACCGGTCAAGTACTGACCCAATCTTCTTGATGATTCTATCTCAACCGATTTTTTATTAGCACCACAAGTGCAAACAGGAGGTGGCTGAAGACGAGCTAATTCATCCCAGCATTTATGCAATCAACTGTAATATACAGTGACAGAATCGTTACCTTGCTTAATCGACATCATCTCCCGCTTAATCGACATCATCTCCCAGCATTTTCTTCTTCGTGTGTACACCAAGTGCTCTGATACCATGAACAACAAATAGAGAAGCAAAGAGTAAATTAGCTGAAACTTTTTATTATTATTTCTGAATGTAAAATACAGAGAAGGCGAAGCTATTTATATCACATAGCTTAGCTGCTAAAATAGCAAACCAGTACAACAACATTTCAACTAATTGCAAATTGGTACAATTATCTCTAACTAACTAACTAACTAACAATTAGTTAGTAATCTTACAAAGTAAAATAGATATAGAAAGAAAATGACAAAAATGCCTTTCTTACAATCACCACAAGGTCACTGGAGCCGCCGCCCACTGCCATCCACCGCCGTCTGCCGCCGTCCACCGCCTTCGCCGCCGCCGGCCACCGTCAGGGGAAGAAGATGGGATGGGAGTGAGAGGGACAAATTAGGAATGGCCTATGTAATAAAAATGCTTTTACATTGTAATTCACTTTACATAGTTCAAATTGCCATACCAAACACTTGAAAGTATTGGAATCCGTGCCTTTACTTTACATACCCCATTTTCCCTCAAACCAAACGGACCTTAGTAATTAATTAATTAACTCATCTAACGTCATTTTCATTAACGTATGAGTGACATACATACATGGCATAAGTCGATGACAAAGACGGTACGAAGTTATGACTTTCCTCCTTAGACAACCTCAAAAGTTGGTGGCGGGGTGAAACATTTGATGGCATCTTCATTTGCAAATTGAAAATTCCCATTTCCTACCAATTAAAATACATATTTGTTGCACGTGGACCCCTCCAAGGTGTGACAAGTAGGACGTTGTTGACCCAAGACATTAATTATATTTGGCTCGATGCAATGGATATATATAAAAAGCACATATACACATATGTACATATGCTGATATGCATAAATATCCTGCAGATATATTTGCTTTTCTATTTATAAATATATAGCTTTTGAATTTGGTCAGAGACGCCATATCTATCTGCGTGGCTGCTTGAAACTCTATTAATCTGATAATCTCTGCTGCTTCATTCTGAATCAAAAAGCTTTCACAAAACTATTCATCATTTGCATATATTGTGAATTGAATGGCTTCTTCTTCTTCTTGGACTCCAATAGTGCCTTTTGCATTTGCAACTGCTTCTATTTTTGTGTTGTTGAGCTGCTTGGTTCATGTTGCTCAAGCTCAGAACGCCACTACAGATCCATCTCAAGGTATTTATGTAGGTGTATATATGTTTATATATCTGAAGGTATATGTATATATATATGATCGATGTATATATTTATAAAAGTTTACATGGTTTGCTGTGTCTCTTCTTTGTTTGAAGCTCTGGGATCTATGAGATTGAGATGCAGGGTTGATATCTGATACAGGGTTGATATTTATAAAAGTTTACATGTATATATTTATAAAGTACATCTGTTAGTTTTTAAACTATATATTTAACTTTGGTCTCTGTTCTGATCAGTATGCATGTGCCCAAGCTATATATTATATACATGTGAATCTGTGATGATATATATAAGACATCAATTACATAGAAAAGTGAATAAACTTCTTTAATTTATAATTTAGATCAAAACCTCATTTTGATTATCAAATTATAGAGTGAATTTTGATTTAGTCTTTAAATTTATTTTTGAACTTTCTCATTTATTGCATTGTTAATTCAAAACATAATTTTATCTAATATCTATTGTTGTTTCTTAGGTGCCTAAATAATTGAGATAGACAATTTTTCTTATATATATATATATATAATAAGTGAGACAACATAGATAATTGAAAAGAACAATGACAAATTGTCTTTGCCAACTCACATAACAAGTGGTTAATTAGGTGTGTGTTTGTTTGTTTGTGTGTATCGTTTATACATATTCTAAATTCTTCCTTTGTTTTTTGATTTATCAAAAAAAAAAAACTCACATATACCAAGTGGATATTTATACCTTTAACTGTTTTTTTGGTTATATACCTTCAATTCAACTAGTTTTTATGTGATCTACCAAAAAAAACTAGTTTTTATGTTTAGACATGCATGCATGCACTTGTCTCTTTTTCTTTTTTTTTTTTCGATTCTTTCAATTTCAACAATAAGCAGATTTGAAGTTAACTATTGAAAGTTCCTTACAATGTCCGTAATTAAAACTCCCAGGGGAAAAACAGTTATATCAAAGGATAAATAAACTCAGTACTTATTTTAATAATTCAGTATCTCAGTAAGTATGGTAGAAATTATTTATTATTTGAATTATTTTGTATTTAGCTGATTTGGCATTTTAGTTAGTTTGTTGGCAATTTAGCTAGATTTGTTACACATAGCTAGTTGCTCTTAATTAGTTATACTTGTATATAAACCTTTTTCTTGTATGCATGGGTTAATCTTTACCTAATTTAAGTAGTTCTCTTTTTGGCCAAAGTCCTAATTTGGTCTCATATCTTTTGCTTAGTTCTCAATTTGGTCGGTTGGTCTCATATTTTTGTGTCAGGTCCTACTTTGGTCCTATATATTCTTTTGTTACAGATTTGGTCTTATATATTTGAGTCAATTGTGGAATTAGTCTCATATCTTTGGATCAGGTGCAGAAATGGTCCCATATTTTTGCAAAATGTTCAACCGTTGGTTGATCCTTTTGCAAAGATATGAGGTCAAATCCAATTTGTAACCTGATCAAAAGATATGAGACAAAAAATGATATGAGGCCAACAAAGGTTGACTCAGTTGATATAAGGAGTCAACTCATAACCCACATGGTCATGCGTTTGAATCCTGCTGCCAATGTGAGGACCTTGTTGGTAGGCAATCTATAAGTATCTCTATAAGTGTTCATAGAGTCTGGAGGTATGCCCTGTCTTGGGTGAGCCTCGGACCCAACTCATCTAAACTTTTTCTTAAAAAAAAAAATGATATGGGACCAAATTACAACCTTTTGCAAAGATATGAGACCAAAAGTACAAAAAAGATTCAGGACCACATTGGGAACTAAGCAAAACAATATGGGACCAAATTTGTACTTTTACCTCTGTTTTTTCATTCTAACTTGTGTGTATATATATATATATATATATAGCTGGAGCTTTGAATGCAATGTTCAGCAGATGGGGGATATCTGCAACTTCAGGAGTATGGAACACAACCGGCGACGTATGCAGCGGAAGAGCCATCGACGATACCACCACACCCGAATCCTTCAACCCATTCATCAAATGCGATTGTTCCAATGGCACTATTTGCTACATTACTGCTCTGTACTCTCTCTTTCACTTCTCTTCTCTTAATTTGATCATATTGTGTTTTCTTCATTTTTCTTACACAATTTTCTGCGATTCTTCTAATGCTGACTTGTTTCCGGCAGGAGGGTTTATGCATTGGATGTTCTTGGGGATCTCCCCGACGAGCTATGGACTCTCACTCACCTCACCAATTTGTATGCATTTCTTCCTCATCCATTTCCCCAAACTAGGGTTTCACATTTCTTGCCTTTTCACAAGCATCAATATACTGGATATACGTAGGAATGATCAAAATATGACTCAATGAGGATCCTGAAATTTTACCCAGAGTCTAAGTCTTAATATATTTATTTTTATATAAAAAAATATAATTTTTGAGAAATTTTTGTTGAAAAATATTAAACTGTAAAGATAAAATATTAAAATATTTTAATAATACTTCCTATTTATGATTTATTTCTTTTTTAATTTTAGTAGTTATAACTTATATATGCAAAAAATTGATGAAAACAAGTTTTATATTAATAAAAAATAATTTATTTTAAAATCTCTCCGGATTTGGATATAGGGATTAGACTACCTGGTGAGTATGAGGATGATGATTGATTTTAATATCCGCTCATGTCTGGTCTGGGTCCAAGATCATAATATCCTACTTATACCCTACTCATGATCATTCCTAATAATATGAGATCATAATATCCTACTTATACCCTACTCATGATCATTCCTAATAATATGATACAACAAAAATATTTAGTATCTAAATGTACTTTGAAGTGTGTATACGAGATTATGAGTGTTTGATATGTATCAGACACCATCCATTTTTGCTTTTCAAGTATTGGATTTGGAGCTCAGAAAGGCTTTTGAATTTTTTTAAGTATGCTAAAGTTTCCTTGAAATTTCAATAGGAACCTGGCTCAGAATTTCCTGACGGGTACACTACCTCCAGCGATTGGAAATCTAACTGCCATGCAGTACTTGTAAGGCCTTCTAATTAGAAGCTCTGACTTATGATACTTGTAATGTTATGACTTTTGTTATCATGCTCACTGTCTAGCTTTGAATCAATCTTAATTAGGAACTTGGGCCTCAATTCTTTATCAGGGGAGCTTCCTAAGGAACTAGGAAATCTTACCCAGTTAATTGTATTGTAAGTTATCCACTCTTAGCAAAACTTTTATTTTTTTTTTCTTTTTCTTAATTATTTTTTCATTTTCTATGAGGTATTTTAGTGGCAGCTTGATCATGTTTTTGCTTTTCCCTAGGTTCTCATTGTATTGGATTATTCGGAAGTAATATTTGTCTGCCTTTCATTGTTCCTTTCAAACGGGTTTCAATAATATCAGTAATTAATAGTGAACGGACTTTATATAATTATGTTGCTTAATTAAAGTTTCTTTTGTTTTATGAGAATTATGATATGTCTGAGGAATATATCCTCATGGTACTGTAAATGATCCGCTTAATTACTTGTTAATATTGCAGGGGTCTTGGGACAAACAACTTCTCAGGTTCTCTGCCATCTGAACTAGGGCGTCTAGTGAAATTAGAACAACTGTAAGTTCAACTGCAGTCTTTGTATCAGTAGTTTTTGTTGTGGCCTAATTCTAGGGTATGGGATTTTATTCCCACATTGATAGTACAGGATTTTAATCTGGGGCTTATGTGAACCTCTGGTTTTCCAACTTCATGAACTAGCTTTTGGGGTATGGCATTTCCAAAGTTTAATATAGGATTCTCAGCATAAGTTTGAAAGTTTGACATTTTGGTGATGAGTAATACTTTTTAAAGAAATTAGAGGCAGAATAAAGTGGCTGCAGTATAGATTCCCTAAGCCGTTGTTTCTTTTGGTCAATGGCTTAGCCTTCACTTTGGTTATATTGTGATTTTTATTATTGGTAATCGGGATAAGTACCTAATGTGAAATTTAGTATTTGTATTGTCCTCTTTCAACTCCATGAATTTTAATCTTTGGACTAATATTTATATATTTCATTTATGCCGAGTTATAGACTACAGATAGCTGTATTCTGTATTGTATATTGCCACCAATTTTCGGGAAGTATAGATGATCAAAGAATTAAAATCTGCTTCTGTGGTAAAACTAACTGATATAAACAATTTCCATTACATCCTACCTCTTAATTATGTGCTTGTCATATAGACATATCATAGATAATAGAGCTTTGCTATCGATGTTCAGGGTTTGGAACTTATATAATACTTTTTGATGTGTTTAATGGTTGCATATACGTAAGTTGCAACAGAAAAGTTATTTATTACTGCCAATACCCTTGATTTGATGATCCTATTCTGGAGCCTTCTTGTTAGAAAAGAGTAGTAAGGCTTATCATATACATGCACAGTTACAATTCTAAAGGTGGTTCTGGAATATTCCAGCCATTGAGTTTTTTCATTAAAAAATTGTGGCACATTAAAGGTTTATCAATCATTTTGTGTTTGGAAGATGATACAAATTTTCAATTGACATTTCCCTGCAGCTACTTAGATAGTTCAGGACTTGGTGGTCAGATCCCTCCCACTTTTGCTAATCTGAGAAACCTGGCAACAGTGTAAGATACCGTTACTTTATCTAGTCTCATATATGATACTATTTTTTTTTTCAAAACAAAAACATCTAACAAAAAATGTTTTTCTGTTGACCTCAGATGGGCATCGGACATGAATCTCACAGGCAGGATACCTGAGTTTATAGGAAATTGGTCTAAGCTGACAACCTTGTAAGACAACATTATCAGCACCTCTTTTTTTCTCTAAGATGCTGAATCTTTTATGCATTGTGAAGCGGCATGGGAGATTTGGAATAAACTATCTGATACCTTTAATGAGCCTTTGATTTAGCCAATTTAAAGATTTTTTTAGCAGGACTGTGATATCATCGGTTAGAACAAAATGCAATAGTTTTTAATACAAATTGTCTTCTGTTATATCTTCTTTGGAGATACTTAGTTTTGTGGGCTCCCTGTGAGTTTCAGAAATTGTTTGTTTGGGTGTTTTTCCTTCTGGATTAACAAGGGACTGAAAAGCTCTTACGAGCTACCGAGTCTTTAGTACCAAATTCATATTTTGGGTAAAATGCTCGTCCTCCATTATTGCATTATTATCTTTTTTCATCAATAAAAAATATATATTTTTGATAAATAAAGAAGTCGAATATTTTCTTGTTGTATAATGTGTAAAAGAAATTAGTTTGGATTTAAAATATGAATCCTTGTTCTAGTTCTTGTAGATTCTGTTTGAGAAGTTTGTAGTCTCATTATATGAATTGCTGTATGTTCTGACAGGAGGTTTCAGGGTAACTCTTTTGAAGGCCCCATACCATCGTCATTTTCCAATCTGACTTCTCTGACAGAGTTGTGAGTGCTATCACTATTTACTTGCAAGTATTCCACAGATTGGTAGAAGCTAATTATACATAATTCATGTGTAGGAGAATTAGTGAAATTTCTAATGGGAACTCCTCATTGGCATTTATAAGGAATATGAAGTCTTTGTCTGTCTTGTAAGTTGTAAGGCAATTGCCTCTTTAATAATTTAGTCTTCCATGCAAATATTTGTTTTTTGTTTGTTTTTATTTTTATGTTTTAGGTTCTGTAATGTGGCATAACATTTTGGTTACAAATCTTTGCAGAGTTCTGAGGAACAACAATATTTCTGATTCAATTCCATCTAATATTGGTGAATATGTGAATTTGACCCAGCTGTGAGTACCACCTTTTATGTAACTCTTTCAGATACATATATACTATCTGTAAAATAAAAATTTAATTTGCTGGTATACTGATCATCCATTGGGTGTTCCCAACCTGAATACTGTTTAACAGTTGGACAACCCTTAAAATTTTCATACTTGTTCTATTAAAATGAAATGAGCATCAAGCTGAGTGATCTGAGATTACTGATTAAAACACAATGTCTTTGCTATTGGCTTTTCTGGGGTTCTTAAGTACCTTTCAAATTTTTACCAAAAAAATACCTTTCAAATTCCCTTTCTCTTTTATTCTTTTAATATTATCTGTTTCATGTGGTGGGAATATGGTTTGAGTCAACTTCCAGGCTCCAGCTTATGTTTTACACCGATATGATTATTATTATTTTCACAGGAAAAAAATCAATGATTAATGGTCTTGAATTATCTTTGTGTTTTTAAGTGATTTTATATGCATCCTGGTCTTGCAGGGATTTGAGCTTCAATAATATCACAGGACAGATTCCAGCATCACTTTTCAATCTGAGTCAACTGTCTCACTTGTATTACACCATGCCTAGAGTAATTAATTTATGGATTTCCTAACATGCTTTCATAATTTGATTGAAGCACCGTTTGTTTTCTCCAATTTCAGGTTTCTTGGAAATAACCAACTGAGTGGTACTATCCCTACCCAGATAAGCTCGTCTCTTGACTATATGTGAGTATATGATAGAACCCCCAATCCAATAGAGATAATTAAGGGAATGTAGAGAGAGAGATAGAACAGAATCAAAGAATTAATCTCCAGAATCTAGAGAATATCTCTTCAAATTCTTGAGAGAGAAATATAAAACCCACAAGTACAAGAATCTTAATACTTGGGACCACAAGTTCAGAATCTGAAACTTGGAAACAGAGACAATAATTTCAATATAATTCTTATCATGCGTAACATAATAAAGTAGGGGTATTTATAATAATACCTTGCTGCCCAACTACTCCTAAAATTCAGGAAACATTAAGTTAGTGGCTTATGAAACTGCCACAACCTACTACATGGCCTATCCCACTACTTCCTAAATAACATAAAATGAAAATAATAGAAATAAAATCAGAAACATGACACCTAACTAAACTAACGTAGAATGGGCTTGACAGTGGGGTATGTATCAGTATACTTGACATATTTGGTCTCTGCAGCCTCATAGTAGAGTGAGGATGCAGTATTAGTGTGTGTGTATGGGACTTCTCGCAGTCGGTCTCCTAAGAATAATAAGATGAAATATAGAATGTCAATGAGGGTGGAAAAGTATTTAATTTCCTAATATTTCTTTATTAGTTGAAAATGAAACAACAATAACTACCAGATATTTCTTTAGTACTTTTATAATTTATTAACATTGCTATAATCTATTGACAAACTTCATTTCCCATTTCAAGTAATGAATTCCAAGATTATTTTGGTGTTCATACTAAGTTGGTCATGTATAATTACTATAAATCCCCACATACTATTTTGTGTCTCTATCTAGCTATTAGATTAACTCATTTTGAATTGTCTATCATCTATATGATATTTATGTAACAAGCCCGTTATAAATGCTTGCAGAGACTTATCATACAACAATCTAACAGGAAGCCTCCCTTCTTGGGTTAACCAACAAAGTTTGGAACTGTAAGTAGTTTGGTATTATTATTCGTTTTCCTTTTTCCACCACTTTTATTTGTATTTTTTCTTGAGTTTCAAAAGTTCCTAGCTTATTTTTTCAGTTGGTAAACCCTCTCTGCATCTTTGAATATTTAATTCTTTATGTACGTAATCTTCTATAGTTTTATATATTTATTCTTTTAAGTTACAGATTAGATCTTTTTTTCCTCGTATATATTAATTTGATAATTTAATGTCCTAATTATTCATATTAAAGTCCTTCTTTTCTCTTGTGCAGCTCTGAATAATGCTGTTTGATAATATGATAAGTGGTTTTTTCTAAACAAATTTCTTATCAGTTTCATTACTATAATACCTAAAAATTTGCAAAACGCAATATCAAACTCTAAATCATGTTTACCAAGAATTCAGAAAAACAAATTTGACGTGAAATATGTTATAGAAAAATGTCTATAAAGGGATGTACGACTTGAAAGACATTATAGACGATCAAAATTTCAATTATGGTTAGTAAATTAGCATATATAATTTCTTTACCATTTGCACTCACAATTATATGGTTATCGCTAGTTTTGTGCTCTCTTAATTTTTTTCTAACAGTAAAAAATAATTCACGCTTTCATATTTATGTTGAAAAAATAAAGATAAATAACTTGGATGAGGTTTAACTCTATATAAGTTACAGCATTTTGATCTGCTCACTCTATTTAATTATTTTATGGTCAAACTGACGATGGGCTTTTATGGGTTCTTGTATGCAGCAATTTGGTTGCCAACAACCTGACAATAGAAAGTTCAAATAGCAGGTAATCCTTATGTTTTTTTATTTAGCGATGACCTTTTTTTTGGTCCCACTGACACTTACAGGGTATCAATTTGTTGTTTTGGCGCAATAATATGTCTCTTGATCACATTCTGATCTGGTTTTGTGTCCAATTTTGAGAATTTTGACAATCTTCTCAACTGTTTGAAACATTTTTCCTTCAAGCTTAAAGTTTCATATCCTATTTACTATCCCTCGTAGGATCTTTTTGATGGCTACTGATGAAAGTATGAGACAGTTTCACTTGTAGAGCTCCTTTTCATTAAATGAGTATAAAGCTAATTTCTTGTTTGTGGATAATTGAGTAAAATGCTTTCTCTAACCAACCATAAATAACATCGAAAGCCACATGCATTATTCCGATATGGTGCATTGTTTTTCTTTTGCAGTGGTTTGCCTTCTGGACTCAACTGTCTGCAGCGAGATTTTCCCTGCAATCGTGGGGCTGGAAGATGTAAGTACAAAATTAAGCGTTATTCTATACTGGTAGGCAGAAAAACTGAAATAAGAATAGTTTCACATGCCTTTAATGAAACTCCAATAAGACAAACTAAATATGTTTGCTTTCTTTAATTGACATCAAACCTCTGCATGTATCTTTCTAAAGTGTACCATTAGCATTTCAGTATTTATCATACATGCATGCTATGGAATTTTTATCCTTCCATCAATAATTCAGAGTTTTATGGAAAATGATGATAAGGGCGCTTCAATTTTTACCTTATTGACCCGTGCCTCGAGAAACATATTTGTTTTACTAAAATGCATTCCATTCATCAGAATTGTATGAACATTTTCAGATCACTTGAGGGTTCTCTTATAACTTCCTTTGGATTAAAATCTACTACTGATTTTGAAACAGAACTTTTGGTTTATCAATAACTTGAAAGTTAGCGGAAATTAAGCCTCTGTTTAGAAAGAATCCTCTTCAAATGTGTCTTAATGTTTGGATCAATATGATGTGAAAAGGACCTCTAGGAATTCATGTTTGGCTTATTTGAGATAATGTCTGCATTGAAGGATAAAGAATAATTAGCACTTCATTGGTGTACTATATTATACCTTTTAGGTTCATCTCCAGCATCATAGATTATTACACTTCATTCTGATGGAAGTCTACCGCTTCCGCAAAACACACAAGAAAATCAAACAGTATCTGAAGTTTATTTTTTGAACTAAATGACTTTTTCATAATTCGTTGAAATACCCCATTCTATTTTTCTATGCAGATTATAATTTCTCAATCAAGTGTGGTGGTCCTTCAGTTACAACATCAGATAAAATTACATATGAAAGGGATAATGAGACACTTGGACCTGCAACTTATTTTGTTACTGATACAAACAGATGGGCAGTAAGCAATGTTGGGTTATTTACAGGGAACAGCAATCCTCTCTACACTAGTTTTGTGTCTAATCAGTTCACTGGTACTGTGGACTCAGAGCTCTTCCAGACAGCACGACTTTCTGCTTCTTCATTAAGGTATTATGGCCTGGGGCTGGAAAATGGTGACTACAATATCACA
This sequence comes from Chamaecrista fasciculata, assembly GCA_003254925.1. Taxonomy (NCBI): domain Eukaryota; kingdom Viridiplantae; phylum Streptophyta; class Magnoliopsida; order Fabales; family Fabaceae; genus Chamaecrista; species Chamaecrista fasciculata. The sequence goes on from QANZ01005809.1 coordinate 65,755, forward strand.
CTCCAATTTGCAGAAACATCTATTCAAGATTCCACTACCACATGGAAAAGTCTTGGAAGACGGGTCTTTGATATTTATATTCAGGTACAAATGGTTTTATTCAAATGTCGGTTAAACTTAAGAAAATCTGCTTGTTTTGATAAAGAATAATTCTCCTGTGTTCATGCAAGTTGGTATGCAAAGAAAATGATTCATAAGGTCTGAGTTTGTCATCTCAGACTGTTTTATCAAGGTGTTTTTATGGAAAAGAGATTGTGGACAAACTAGGGAATCTATACAAAATCAGTTTCTTCGGAAAAAGTTTTTTAACAACTGAAGCAAGCTTAGAGTTCAAGAGCTATCAGGATTAAAGGGTAGTGTGTACAATAATTCAGAGAAATATAGATTTACTATGAGACTAATTGACTATGTGTTATAACTTAGAAATTTTGTGGAAGTTGGAAATAGGTTTTGACACTGTTATAATGTCTTTAATCACCGGCAGTTGTAGGGTCAACCCCAATCTTCAAAATTCAATTGAAATTTCAATCAGAAGGTTTGAGTTCTGTAAAAGGGGAAGATGCACGAGGATAGAAAGACCAGCCCTTATTCTAACATAATAGTTTTAAATTTTAATCCATTATCATAGAAGGGCAAATGATCATGGGTATCATTGAAACTACTCTTTTTTTTTTGTGTGTGTGTGTGGGGGGGCACATGACCTGCTGGTGTTGATGATGCTTTGGAATGACTACAGAATTAATGAACGTTTAGCATAGTTATTATTCGAAGTCCCCTTCGCTTTTTGTTCTCCCTCTTGTACTTACTTCATTTGTTTCTTCTTCTTCTCTCTCTCTCTCGTGGGTGCCAATATCAGGGGAATCGTGTTTTGAAGGATTTTGACATAAAAAAGGAAGCTGGTGGGGCCTCTTATAGAGCTGTTCAAAGGAAATTTCAGGTTAAAGTGGCTGAAAACTACCTTGAGATCCATCTCTTTTGGGCTGGAAAAGGGACATGCTGTGTACCAGCTCAAGGTACTTATGGTCCTCTAATTTCAGCAATCAGCGCTATCCCAGGTAAAACTTTATAATTAAGTTCAGCAGCTTAAAATTCACTTACTGATCTATTATAATGCTCAATTCTCTTTTAAAAGTGACAATGTATGACCTTGATATCATCTGCTTATTTGTTATATAGATTTCATACCCTCTGTCAGTAACGAAGCTCCTGCAACAACCATTAAAAATGACAGAACTGGCCTCATTGTGGGAACTGTTGTCGGTGTTGGAGTTGTATTTCTTTTGTTGATTGCTGTTTTCTGTTTCATTTGGAGTAGAAGGCATCGTGGAGATGGTGACGAAGGTATAGAAAAACTGTTGTTCATATTCATTTTATGGTATGATTATATGATTCATTAAATTGTCAGTGCACATAGTCATAAATGTTATTGCAGTTTATAATCAATGCGTCTCTCATTCTGCAATTTGTTAAGATCAGATGGGACATACCTTAATGACGGGACAATTGTAATTTCAGCATACAGCATCTTCTATATCTCAACATAACCAAAATATTAAAAGATACCCGAGTTTTATTTTTCATGTAAAGATAATTTTTGAATCTGGATCAGAGATTGAGTTGGTGAAGATACTAGGTTATTAGGTCACTTGTTCAACTCTGAAGTCACTAATCAAATCAGTTCAACCAGTTAATTTTAATTTTATTTTATTTTTATCAAATGAGACACTTTCATTCCACAAAAGAAGAAAAACAAACACCATTTAATTTTAATTAAATATGACATAACATATTTAACAAAATACATTTTTAATTTTTTATACATTTCTTAAAATTTTTTGAAGCAATTATCTTTAAATAATGAAAAATGAATGACATTATTCTTTTAATACAATGACATATATAATGCTGATAAAATGTTAGTTTAAATTTTGAAATTATTAAAATTCTTAAAATTTATCAAAATAATAAAAAACTTAGAAAATTAAAATTTTCAAGTGCAATTCCAGTCTTTTCTAGTGCTTGGATCAGACAAGAGGGTAGTTCACTTGGTTACCATTTACCAGTTGGACTCCCCAGTTCAATACAGGTCCAAAAAATATTGCCTGAAAGTCCAAGTGTAGACAATATATGTGCATTTTTGCTACTTGATTTCCTGTTTACAGTCTAAAAGTTACAGGTATAGAAGTGCAATTTTTTTTTTCTACGTATATTAGCTTAAACTCAGCCTGTTTCTATTGTTCAAACCATAACCTTGTTCATGTTTATTTTTCAGAGCTTTTAGGTATTGATACAAAGCCATACACTTTCAGCTATTCAGAGTTAAAGAATGCTACAGATGACTTCAAGCCTAGCAACAAACTTGGAGAAGGAGGTTTTGGACCTGTTTATAAGGTGAACATATTTGGAAGGAATTTGTGGTGACAACTGCATCAGCTGTCACTGCCTTAAATTTTACATTTACTATCAAGATTACTGATGGTATTTTATTAGGTGTATGAATATAAATTTTCGTGGTTTTATTATGTTGATGAAAGTCTTCATTTATGCTGTTGGAAAACAGTATGACCTCAATCCTTCATTTAGGAGAATAACTGTTTTCCTTTTTTGTATACTAGGGGACACTTAGTGATGGAAGAGTCATTGCTGTGAAACAACTATCTGTAGGATCTCATCAAGGAAAGAGCCAGTTCATAGCTGAGATTGCTACCATATCTGCTGTGCAACATCGTAATCTTGTGAAATTATATGGATGTTGCATTGAAGGGAATAAAAGACTTCTTGTCTATGAGTATCTAGAAAACAAGAGTCTTGATCAAGCATTATTTGGTATGATGATGTTTTTTTTTCTTGCGGATGTGTTTGGGTGCACATGTATGTTTGTATGCTTATCTGCCTTTGCTTCTATTCCCCCAGGTTTTACTTAGTAGTTAGCACATATGTTGTTTTGTGGCAGGAAATATTTTAACCCTCAAATGGCCAACACGCTATGATATCTGCATGGGTGTAGCAAGAGGTTTAGCTTATCTTCATGAAGAATCACGGCTCCGTATTGTACATCGTGATGTAAAGGCTAGTAATATTCTGCTTGATCATGAGCTTGTCCCAAAAATATCTGATTTTGGTTTGGCCATTTTATATGATGACAATAAGACCCATATTAGTACCCGGGTGGCTGGGACAATGTAAGTCATTAAGAATAAAATACTTAATTGCCTCTTCTTTTTAAAAACATTTTATTTATGTTAATTCTTGGCATAGATTTGTTTTGATTGACTTTAAACTCTCAACACTCAATAGTGGATATCTTGCTCCGGAGTATGCCATGCGCGGACACCTGACGGAGAAAGCAGATGTGTTTTCCTTTGGTGTTATGGCTCTAGAGATTGTTAGTGGAAGGCCAAATTCTGATCCCAGCTTGGAAGGAGAGAAGATGTATCTTCTTGAATGGGTATGACTACTATTTTCTAGAATGGTTGGTTTTAGACATTTCTTGTTTTCAACTTATTTTAGAAAATGTTTCCACAAATAATTTCTTCTTAAACTCGACCAAACACAAACAAGGAAATCAAGCAGTCTATCGATTTCTGAAAGGATTGAATGAACACTGCCCTAGTTCAGCACACCTCGCATTTTTCTTCGTTTTATTTTGGTCCTTGGACATTTAGCCATATAATCTAAAGTTCATTTTACTAACAGAACCAATGAGCAGGAATCATATCTCATTCACCTTATGAAAGGAAAAAGTTATCTTTTTTGCTTGATGTTTTAACTTGAAAGAAAAAGGTTTGATATACATTTCTACTTCTAAATGTTTATATATATTCTCACACCCACATATATATATATATATACTTAGCTTAATTAGTTTTATTGATTTTGGGGTCCTCAGGCTTGGCATCTGCATGAAAACAACTGTGTGGTCGAACTGGTTGATCCTAGACTGTCATCAGATTTCAATGAAGAGGAAATTAAACGAATTGTTGGAATATCTCTTCTGTGCACTCAAACATCACCATTGTTAAGACCATCAATGTCCCGTGTGGTGGCGATGCTTTCTGGAGATATTGAAGTGAGCAACGTAACTACAAGGCCTGGATACTTGACAGACTGGAAATTTGATGACGTGACCAGCTTCATGTCAGGCTGGGCAACTAAGGGATCAGAGGCAAGTCAATATAACTCGTCAGGAAGTACCAGCATAGTTGGTGGTGCAATCCAATCACCTGAAATTGCTTCTAAACCCATCCTTCATCACACACTTAGTGAGGGTAGGTAAGAAGTAAGAACTATGTATAACTATGAACGAGATTATGCTTCTAAAATTTTGTTTCCAATTTCTCCCTTTTCTCAATCTATCGTTTATATTATAACCTCTACTTCGCCTATTGCATTTGTTATCCTGTTTAGCCTCTTTATCTGTAACTTCGTCTTTGGTTGGCATGTAAATAAAAGTTGCCTCTCTCATGTATACATGTCCAGACAGTCCAACATATAGCTGCATGTATAGGTAAATGGTGTAACTAGCAGGATCCTCTGTGTAGGACAAGGTTTATTCATTCATGACCATGATAATATAGTTTTAGATGCCGACTTTATACACCATTCAATGACTTGAACATTTTAGTATTAATTTCTGTAATTTATCTCTTGGTTTTATGCTTGGGACCTGCATGAGAACAACTAGATTGAAGATAAAGAGAATGACATTTTTAGGTTTCCTTTTTTCTTTCTTTTTAAAGCTTGTTGTCTTTTCCATTTACCCATTAGTTCTTGAATTTGCTAAACTTTGATCTTGGATTCATGTTCAATGTAAGTAGTCAAGATACTCTTCATTCTTCAAGTAGTTTCAGAAATTTGAATGTTGTTTCACTATAGATTAAAAATGATCTACTGCCCCTCTCAGGTCCAGAGTGAAGCAGATTGAATGCTGGATCATTGTGGATAGTCTTTCATAATTTTTTCACTCTTTCAAAATAATACCGTTTTCTTTTGTTTTAAAATGAATAAATTTAATAATATAGTATCCAATGGAAGATAGACCAATATAGTGATTGACCCATCATAACAGCTCTAAATGGGAAAATGTTCACCCACTTCCACATGTTCATATTGAGTAAAAATTACAGTAGTCCTGAACTAGGGAATGAAAAAATAATACTATCTATAGTGGGCATGAACTTGATCAATTCGAGGGTACATGATAGTATTTGCCTTTACACAAGCATCTGTAAACAATAGGACAAGACTCTGAAGTGAAGCACCTGAAGCTCACTATCACCCTCTTGCATGGAAAGCATGCCCCACATGCATGAGAACAATCTGGCAAGCTTGAACCACCTACCTCCTCTCCTTCCTACAAATTAATTTAACCCACTTCTTTCAAAACAAAGAAATGAAAATTGATAACTGCTAGAATTTTACTGGGGAGAAGTTTAGACTCTTTATTATTGGATTATCTTGAAATATGTGTGCCTATGATAATACTAAAAAATAACTTCTGTTAATGTGAAAAATCAGCCTTTTGGAAAGTGGAGATCTGCAATCTCTATGGCATTGTTCTCACTTTCATTCAGAAGCTTAAGCTGTAATTTAGAAGACTTGATATTATGTTATAAACATCACTAAAATTCAGGTGTTCAAACTATTAAATAAGGACTTACTAATAGTTATGTATTGTACTTTCACCATATATGTACTGAAGATATACTTTGTTATGCTGCAAAGAAGTGAGTTAGAAAACAAATAGGGTTGACACTTGACTGTGAGAAAATGCTGGAAACAAACCTCTCTCTGTCCAAATGCAGTTTTCTCTTCTTGCAAGCTTGACAATGTCTCTGCAAACAAGGGGAAAATTATTATATTATATGTAATAAATCCCTTTAATATTTGCTTACATAATATTATCAGCAATATATAGAAGTATGCATGAGTTATACGCAAGAGAAAACATCAGACAAACTAATGAGGTATAAAATAATTGAAACTAGGAAAAACATGTTGGTTTTTTTCAAAGAGGGATTCAAAATTTTAAATTTGGGAGAGAGAAAGGAGAGTTTTTTTAAAAGGTTGAAATCTAATTGCATTTTATTCATGAATTGATAATAATTTATACAAGATGAAAAATAACAAACTCCCTAATTTTTTAGGTTACAAAATTCAAACTGAAATCTAAAGATAACAATAATCTTAAATCCTAATTATAAAAATAAAATAAACTAAATACCCTAACAACCAATATCTTAGAGATGACTTATTCAAATTTTAAAAGATAACAAAATATTATTGGAGCTAAAATGCCACATATCAACAAAACAGATTACACATACCATGATTAAGTATGACCCTGGAAGCATTAGAAAACAACAAAAAGAAAATGACAAGGAGGAATGAGTTGAAGAATCTAAGCCAAAAAGTCCTCATGTTTTGCAGCTAGTGGCAAGACAAAAAGCACAGTATACAAGAAGGGTTATTGAATCTAAATGTATATATGAAGAAGCGAAAGAGGTTCTTTCATATATATATAAACAAAATAAATGTGGAGTGAGTAAGAGGTACATCTGCTGCATTTCACATGATACACGGCCATCTTTTGAAAGTTTCACAAGTTTTGGTCAGTCACCACCATGAACGAGAAATTAAATGGTTTGCCTAGAAAGATACATATTTATGAACTTGCATTATAACTTCCACCTCTGTTTGATAATTATTGTACTGAAACTCAGTTTTTTGGGGGACGCATATTGGCTTGTTAGCTGCTTTACACAGTAGAAAGGGAGTGAAAAGGACGAGAAATGTTTTTTTGGATGAGGCCATTCAATGAACTGTATATACATACATATTATACAGTGACATTATTGCTTTTGAACAGGTGAAAGTAGAAAATCCAATGCATGATATGTGATCATCTTTACAACTTGTTATAACTAATGTTGTATGGTATGGCTGATATATATATATATATATCCAAACTCTAGATTTTCTTGTTGATGAAAACATGGTGACTAGCTAGATATATGTATAAGAATTTATCGTACATTAAAGAGGATCAGAAATGAGAAGCAGATAGGTGAAGAGAGGGAGGGTAAAATTGAAGAGGGTGTCTGACATGAACGTGAAGATCATGTCTTTGAAATAAATGAACTGAACTTTTCATGCTTCATTCATTGGAGGATACATTTGTGATTTGTCTCTTTTGAATCCCACAACACAGACCTTTAGATTTGTATCTATTTATTGTATCTTTCTGGTTCTTAATTCCATGGGTCTCAACTAAATGGACCTAACCTCTTAAAAGCTCTCCAATATATATATATACATTTTTTTTATGTTGAATTTTACTTTTAAACCTAACTTATTAAAGACAAATATATATATATATATATATATTCTTTTACCAATTGACCTAAATCTTTTGAGTATATATATAATAGTACAGTGTACTGGTTATGTCGAGCCATGGCAAAATCCAAAATATATGAATCAGTACTTCTTCCTTGCCACGATATTTGAGATAAATTCTCAAATACACAAAATATACTAATTATTTGTGTTAAGATTCAATAAAAAATCATTGAAGTAAATATTTCAAGTGATAGGAGGAATAACACATCTATTTTAGTAAGCTTGTACTAATTGTAACTACACAAGCAATACTTTTTTTAAAAAAAAGATGCCAGTGCTGCGTTTGTGTGTTATTAATTTAAGAGAAATAGTAATAATTTTTTAAGGTAATCGAATTATTTTGTCAAAAAAATTTTGGTAGGTTTCAGAGAATAATTATCTCTAAACATTGTTTTTCTCTCTGAAATTAATACAAACACAATAGTAGAGAATTTGGTTTCATTGGTGTCTGACAGAATTGATAAACCCTATTTATTGACAGAAAAAAATAAAGAAGAGTAGATATTGGTCACTCCTCGTTCATCATCACATCAACTAGAGAAACCTAATTACATATTCATACTCAAGACTCAAGAGAACTACTAGAGTTTCTTTATCCTTCTTAATTAGCAAAGCCATAATTTGAAACCTTTACTAAATCTCTTAGCATATATACTTATACGGTAATACGGCTGAAGTTTAAACACTATTTTACTTCTTATGGGGAAAACCCTATATCTACATCACTTCTCAAAAAGAAGAAAGTGATTAAAAGTGATTTAGTCTCCTCTCTCTTGTTTACTTCTCAAATTCACATAAATTGTTGCTCAAACTTTCTCAAAGATTTTGTCTTAGTCTTTACTATGCACTAAAATAATATTATGGTGTCTTGAGTTTGAAAAATATAAATATAAAATGGAATAATAATAAAAATAATAATAAATTGCAGAAAATCCCATTGAATTTTTTATTTGTACAAAAAAAAATCTTTTTGTCAAGATTTTCATTAAAATAGCAACTTTCTGTGTAATTTTATTATTATTTTTTTATATTTTACCTTGATCCAAACTTAAACTTAATTATTGTATTATTTACACAAAATCAAAAGTTAAAAAATTTAACTTTTCAAAGTTCAAGAACTTTTTTTTTTGGTGTTTTTTGAAATTTTTACCTAATAATAAACATACTTTCTCTCATGGCTATTGTTATAGTAACCTATTCTCATTGCCAGAAAGAACCAGAATTAAATAATTGAAATCTGCTCTGCGTGACGTGAATAAATGTTAATGGAGCAATTAATATGATAGCTTGTAAATTTGACTACTCAAATCACAGGATATAATTATGTGTTTAGACTTTAGTGATGTGTTCTGAGGTGTAACAGACCATACTGAAAATTAATTAGTACTACCTTTGCAACTGCATTTTGTCTACATTCACTGCCTACACATCCTTATATACATATGTGACTCTATGAAGATCATAGAGTCACATATGTATATTTGACTACTCAAATCACAGGATAGCTTGTAAATTTGACTACTCAAATCACAGGATATAATTATGTGTTTAGACTTTAGTGATGTGTTCTGAGGTGTAACAGACCATACTGAAAATTAATTAGTACTACCTTTGCAACTGCATTTTGTCTACATTCACTGCCTACACATCCTTATATACATATGTGACTCTATGAAGATCATATCATCAGTAAGATTCTAATCACACAAGTCATATATTATTGTTAACATAAATCCACCAAAAGAACCTCAAGTTTGAATTTTGATTAATGGGGTTCTTCAAATCTGCCATTTTTCTTCTTATTACCCTGTACTTCATCATCATCCTTCAGGTTTCAGCAAAAGATGACATCTTTATCCCCAAAGAATGTCAAACCACCAAAACCAACTCAATTTCTGAAGCCACAGATTCAAAGAAAGACACAGCCATTATTTTGATCAAGTGTCTGACCACACAAGCCAACACATTATCAAGCAACATGTCAGAACTTGAATCCTCCGAAAGAGACCACACTACCAAGAGTGTTTTCAAGGAGTGCGTGGAGGATTACACGTCAGCGAAAAGCGAGCTCGAGTCAGCGAAGGTATCATTGATGAACAACAACGTTGTTGATGCTGTCAAGGGTGTGGTGGCGGCTGCCAAGGCTAATGTTCATTGTCACAAGGTTCTTATAATGAATGTGTTGCGTAAGCCACAAGGAAAAGCTGTGTTCTATAAGATGATGGCTTATGATGAACTTTCTGAGACTGTCAAGAGAATCATTGCAAGCATTTCATATTGATTGATATGTGTTTGTGTGAGAGGGAAAGAAATTAAAGATCATGGCTTTATTAATAAAATGAGAGCTTTTTTCTTCTTTTAATTGTTGATGAATGTGATTCTGATGATTGACCTGCATCTGCATGTGTAGCATCAGAGAAAAGAGACTTCAATTCTCTGAGACCTTTATTTGGATCAGATCTCTACCAATGCATTCATTTGTTTTATTTCGGAGCTTCCATCTATATATCCAAAAGCTTCTTTAGATGAAACTGATTCACTATATTGAAAACATTAATTTGATTAGGCTAAATCACATGAATTTTATTAAGTAACAAAAAGATCTTTTGAACTTTTGGTTTTGTATAAATAATTCCTTTTTATTAGAATTCTAATTGAAAGAATAGAATTTTTTTTATTTTTTGACAATCATAATATTATTAGAAAAAACTCGATTTTTTGAATAAAAATCTTAACAAAAGATTTTTTTTTTTGCATAAATTTAATAGTTCAAATAGTTTTCTCGAAGTTCAGAAGTTTTTGGCACACTAAATAAAATTCAATGAGGCTTTGTACACTTTAGCCATTTGATTACGATAGTTTTGTTATTGGTGCTGGTTTCTATTGTAGCACACAGCTCATTCTCAAAACTCTGTATTTCTCTGCACTGAGAGTTCAGCTTTAAACAAAGCAAATTATTACATGCGGTGCTTTGTGTACCTATATATACTGGAAACACAGAATTGTTTGCTTTTTTTTTTTCTTCCTTTTTAGGATTGTTAAAGCAAGTGCATCCAAGATTGAAAAGAAAAGAAACTTTCACACTTCAAGACTTAGAAGTGAGAACCTCTAGAAATATTGCTACATAGTGTTCTTTATTTACCATTGTTAATTTTCCACTATTCTTATCTTTTTGCAGAGAATACTAGTATAATTAATTTCCTCTAATTTCATAATTTAGCTCCTTGCGAAGGTTCATCTCAGCCGTTATAATATTTCAGTTTCAGGCTTATGAAATTAGCATTACGACCTCAAGCCTCATTGACAATGTCCTTCCAAGGAGGAATTACTAAGGAGTCATTTGGTCAATGGCTAACAATACACCTAGCCAAAAAATAAAAGGAGAGAAAAAACAAGAGGCGAGGGATTTGGGGTATGTAGACAAATTCAGTATTAAAAAATTAACTTCATGTGAAACTTTATTCATTACCATGTATACATCACATTACAGAAAAAATTACAAATATAAAGTATAAAGAGCGGTTTCAAACTGCATTATAATACTAAATTTTGCATCTGTGAGACATAGGCGCTTGATGTTGCCAAGTGCCACCTAGCAAACCAGCATCTTATTGTGTGTTCTAGTAAGCATTTATGGCAATGACTAAGGATCAGGAAATTCCCATATTAACCGCAACTAGAGGTAACTCAGCACCAAGAAACATAGTCAACTTGTTCTTGAGGCAGTGGTCACTTTGCAACTGCTGAAACGTTCTCTCTGTACTTGATCCTATATCAAAGCATGAACCATTTTAATTATATACCACAACAGATTGAAACCGACTTGAACATCAGGAAGTTAGCTTCATACAGAGGGAGCCTACATGACTTCAAGGAGCTTATCTGATCATTGGTTCTTTGACAGCCAATATCAAATGAAAGAACTAAGCTTGGGTACAGTTTTTAGATGTTTGCTATCAAATTTTCCGATAGAAATATAACAAGTAAACATGACAAGTTTTTTATAGCTCAGCCCTGCATGATCAACATTTCTCAAAAAGGTCTCTCCACCTTTTTTTTTTTCTATTAAAAAACTTGATAGCAAATGCCTAAATAACTTCACCTAAGTTTAATCTGAGAAGAAAACCCCTAGCACTACGCCAGGGATTCAAAGATCTTCAAGACATACCCCATGATCCAACCAGCCCATACATGCCCATGAGAACTGATTCATTCACTGATAGATGAAAAAAGCCATAAAGGCCCTGCAGCAGTATATAGTTCTTGTCACTTTACTGGGCGCACACCAACAGTTCTAACACGAAACTGGTACTGGGGCATTGATTCCTCTTCATCGTCATCATCATCATCATCGCTAGAATCATCTTCAACACTGTCCCAGCGTGCATAGTTTAAAGCTGAGTGCCCTTTGGGTTTTGGAATTGATTGCCATCCTTCGGAGTGTTGCTCCGACGATTCCTTTTTTGGTGGTATAGAGGCAAGAGATTCTTCTGCAGTGGATTTTGTACGGATGCTTTGGTCTCTTTCCTGTCCTGATGATAACTTAGCATCTGTTTTAGGGGAAGCAAATGAAGTGTCCATAGTAGCCTTCCCGAGCCCATCCTTCTTATATCCCTCTACATAAGAAGCTACTGTATATTTCTTCACTCCTCTTCTTAGTATAACCTCCTCTTCGTCATCTCCCTGCTCCTCAAGCTCCTCTTCTGACTCTGGTATTGGAGCAAGTGACTTTCCATGAGCAGAAAAAGAACAATGTCTTATTATTAGCTGAGAAAGTAGTTCATTGACAAACTTGTATTGTGCACAATTTCTTATATGTCCAGTTTTTCCCATCAGTTTACAGTTCACACTTACAATAAAGGTGATCAACATAAAAAATTTAATGTAATTACAAAACATAACTCAACGTTCCTAATGAAATTAGACGGCACATTATAGCCCTCATATTCAAAGAGCATCCATACTTCAACATGAATCAATTGTTAATAATACACCAATAAAAAAGAATTATAAACTGAAGATTGAAAGTATAAAGACACATGATAATGCATTCAGGTGATCATCATATATGACCAGAAAAGAAGGGCATAGAAAAATAAAAGCATTAAAGAAAAATTAAAGCATGTAGTTTTGACTCTAAAGGAGGCAGACGCATACTATGCTTCACCTCAGCAACATGACACTGCTAAAGATCAACTGAGTACTGTATGAAATTGAAATTAAAAATTAGAGCTGAAGAGATTACACCCTACCACTTGCGTCTTCAAGCGAGCTTGCAGATTTTGATAGACCTCTGAGGACGGGTTCATCTCTAAGAGTCTGCTGACATCAAAAAGTGCTGAATGGTACTCCTTAAGGGTTACTAGTGTTTGAGCTCGCAGCATCAGTGCTCCACTGTGCTCGTGATCAAGTTCCAGCACTGAGGTACATTCTTCTGCTGCCTGCGATGGTAGGGATAAGTGACAACAGATAATAAGAAAGATAGAGAGAAAGTTGACAAGCATGACTTAACAGATGAGAAAATTCAATATAAATGTAACGCATTTCTATAGTTATAATTTGTAACCCAATTGCAACTGAACTCTAACATCCAAATAATCCTAAAACCAAGAATTCAACATCAACAGAATAGCTCATTCAAAAATACAGGTCTTCGCATAAACACAGGACAGAAGGAAGTGGGCACATTGAGCTAATCTTTACAAAATCCATTACATGGTGATACTGAGAGACTACAGTAGGGATACCCTTCCAACCCTCAAAATATCCAATTCACAAAATGAAAATTGATTATAATGATTTACATACAGGTGCTTTAACTGCCTCAAGATATTCCTAGAACTCATAAAACAAAATTGGAAGTGTGTTCCAATAATGGACTCAACTATCTTCCTCCTGAACAATGTTGCTTTTCTTTGTTGGCCAGAAACAAAAGAATAGTAAACTCTAAAATATCCAATTCACAATAACTAATATTTCGACTTCCGACCACTAGCAGATTTCAGAACTCGGAAAGATTACTGATACTAAATTTAAAACAGAAATTGCATTAGTAAGAAAAAACCATACAAAAAAAATGAAGACAGTAATTTGATGACCGGAAGATAACGTAGTTACTTTAGGAGTAAAATTTCCGAAAGAATAAGCAGAGTTGGCAACCTTTTTGAAGTCATGAAGCTTGAGATAACAAGCAGCTCGATTACTATGCAAAGCGATCTTCTGGGGTTTTGTCTTAGCCATCCCAATAGCCTCGGTGTAGAACCCTAACGCCTCTTCGTACCGTCCGTCACGATACAACATGTGAGCGCGTTCGATTCTGTTCGAAGGTGAAACTGTTGCCATAAGCCTGATCCAAAATCGATTTAAAACATTCAAACAAAGAAATTCAATTCACAGGCAATTACTCAACAAAATTGAACTTCGCCTGCAATAATCCCTCGGAAATACATAGCTATATACAGAGAAAGAGAGAGAGGTAGACAAGAGACAGAGATGGTGAGAGGAAAAAACGCTGGAGATTCGAGCGTTCACATTACATTAGATTATGATTCAGAATTAAGACACGGATATCCCGTTTTAATTTTAATTTTAATTTTAATATATTATATTATTATCAGACAACTTTTCCTGTTGCCAAAATACTAATTTTGTTCCCAAATTTTACATCAACTGTCAATTTCATCACCAATCTTTTTTTACTGTCAATTTCATCCCTAGTGTTTCACATTTTGATCAATTTTATCCTTTACTCTTATTTTAGCCAAATATTAACGATAGAGTCTATATGACTAATGATACTAATGTAAAATTGATAGAAAAAGAAATTCAGATTGAAAAATATGATGCAGTCTGTCGTTAATTTACTAAAAGAAGTGAGTCAAAGGATAAAATGGACCAAAATATAAAATATAGAAGTCAAAATTAACAATTGGTGTAAAATTTATGGATGAAATTAGTGCTTTTACCTTTTCATTTTTGCAAAAATGGGTAGAGATACTATTATATATTTCTACAAAAACTGAAAAAAGTTTTTCTTTTTGCAAATATACCCATTCTATTATGTATATAATTATATAATAGTACATCCAATTATAGTACAAAAAATCGGACCGGACCGGGCGGTTCACCCAATGAACCGGACACAAGACCGGTCCGGAATAAGCAAAGTATCGTTTTGCATTTGACCCGACCAATCACCGGTTCAACCGGCAGTTGAACCGTCGGACCGGTGAACCGTGAACCGGTTTGACCCGACAAATTTTGCAAAAATTACATATTGAACCCAATTTTTTTTCAAAAAAATACAAATTGGTCCCTGGATACATATTATCTAAAATAAAAACTTTAAAAACAAAATTGGGGTCAATATGTAATTTTTACAAAATTTTTTATGGTTAAAATTGCAAAATAGCTCCAAAGGGTACCAAAGTGTTTAATTTTTACTTTATATTTAAATTATTGTAAGATATTAATGTATATTTGATAAATATGTATATTTAAAAATGTAAGTAAACCGGCTCAACCGGTTAAACCAGTGATCCAGCGGTTGAACCATTGAACCAGTGACTCAAGCCTTCCATCGGGTCAATGGTCGGTCCGGTTTTTTGCACTATACATCCAACCAAATGTCTCAAATATATATAATAAGTTAAAGTCTTATTTTGGTTCTTTAAGTTTACTCAAAATTTTATTTTGGTCTCTCATATTTTTTCGTTCCATTTCGATCTTTCAAATTTTTAAAAAATTTCACAGTTAATTATGACTATTTTTCATTTACTATTTTTTGTTAAAAAAATGAAAAACTAATTCTAATCTCAAAAAAACTTTAATTTGTTATACTAAAGTCTTTTCTCTTTTATAAGTAAGAAAAGTCACAATTTACTTTCTTGAGGTTTATAAAGTCTTATTATGATATAATTATTTTTTTAATCATGTAAAGAAAATATAATTTATTCAAAGATAAATGTATGTACGTATGAAGAAAATCAAATTCATATTTGGAAATGTATTGAATATTCTTAGGATTATTAAAGTTGAATCAAACCTCTGAAACATGGACACTTCATTTTGAAGGTATGTTGTCGTGTCAGACACGTGTCCGTATCCCGCACCCATACGATACAAATTCATAAGTTTCAAAATATAAAGTTAATTTTGTGACTTTAACATGACAAATAATATAAAATAATGACACATATGACATATATTATGAATAAATATTATAATTTTAAAAGTTTTCATAAAAATTTATCAAATTTTAATTATTTATATATATATATATATAAATATATGTCGTGCCGTGTCATGTAACTTTAAGAATTTAACGTGTCGGTGTGTCCGTGTCTATATCGTATCCCGTGTCCATGTCCATGCTTCATAGAACCAAACACAACATTGTTAGAAAATATCATAAAATAATCTCAGAAATATTTAAGTTCATCCAAAAAGATTTTTCAATAGTCCTACGAATCATATTTTCGGACATCACAATCCTTGAAAATATAATTTCCGAGACTAAAAAAATAATCCGTATACTAAACGTCTCGTAAAGTTTGTATATATTTGTTTTCAATAGATAAGAAGTATACACAATTGGCCGGGTTGACTAAAAAATAGTTTGATCTAGTATAAGATTTGGACTTAGGCTCCGTTCGTTTTCACTTTGATTATAATTAGCTTTGATTATAATCAAAGTTGATTATTTGTGTATTGGTGTTTGGATGAATGTTGATTATTTGGTGTGAAATTGTTGAAATGGTTATGTAATGATTGTGGTTGGTAGATAGAAGAATCAGAAAATTGATAAATTGTATAGGGGTAGAAATGAAAGAAAAAGTTGAAAAAAGTAAGATGTGATTTGATTATAATCAAAATGTGTTTGGATGTGATTGTTGCTTTTAAAAAAATCAAATTGTGTCACTGTTTGCCTCGAGAAGTGTAAAAATCTGATTATTTGAGAATCATCTTTTGAAGTGATTGTTTTGTTAGGTCGACTAAACTCATTTTTGCCTACAAAATGGTCAACCGGAGGGACTAAATTGTATCAATTTCCCCAATCCAAACCCCGACATTTGGTCGACCAAGCGATAAAATAGTCGACCATTTCACATAAGATGAGAGAGAAAACAAAAAAGTGTCTTGACCCGAACAAACAATGCAATGTGGCATAATGTTAACTCTCCTTTCTCTCTCTCTCTCTCTCTCTCTCTCTCTCTCTCTCTCTGAAATCGTCTCTCTCACTCCTCTCTCTCTGTTTGTTCACCTCCCACCATCGAGCTCACTTTTGATTACACAAATTTTTCCCACCTCATGATTTTGAGATCTTGCAATGACTTGCTTCTTTGCTCTGCTAAATCCAAACTTCCAAATCCCGCCTTCGAAAGAAATAGGAAATCCGAATTCCGCACAGATCGCTTTTCCATTAATCCAAACTCGATTAATGGAAAGATTAGTTGTTTTGTTTCAATAGAACATTTTGCCCCTTCTACTTTGTTCAGTTTACTTTAGGGTTTGTTTGGATTGAGGATATTGAGGGAGAAGGAAGGGGGAGGGGAGAAATTTGGGACCTCTTCCTCTTGTTTGAAAACAAAAAGATTGAAGGGGAAGAGAATGAGAGATTAGCTATTAATCCCCCCCTCCTCCTTCCTTCACAAATTATAAATACTCTAAATTGGGGTATGTGTAGGGGTAACCAATCTCCAATCATTTTATTTGGTTTTGGTCTTGGTTTTGGGTAGGTTTTACTATTCATTGTTAAGTTTCTTGCATCTCCATTCATGTTTGTAATCTTCTCAATTTTAGCATTCTCTCTATTGACTAGCTTTTGGTTAAGTTTCAACATCTAACTCATTCTAATATTCCAGAGAGACGAGAGAGAAAGAGAGAGTCAAGAGTGAGAGAGATTGCTTACTCTTTTGGACAAAATAACATTTTAGTCCAAGTTCAATTTTAAGTATTTACAAGTTGGCCTAATATTCAGTTAAATGATAATTTTGTCCTTGTGATGTGTGATTGAAAATATTAGAGTATATGTATATATATAGGGGTATAAGTGTAATTGAGTGTGTTTGATTATAAAAAAATCATGATTATAATTTGATAAAAAAAAAAGTGCAAAAGAACATGCTTATTACGATTAGCTGATTATAATCAGAACGCAAACGAACATGCTTATTAATGAATCAATCTTAAATTTAATGATATGTTTTTTTTTATTATTATATAAAATATATATTATTTTGTAATAAACAAGTTAATTTATTATTATTATTTTTTTTGGTAAACAACGGTGGGCATAACCCACAAACACAAGAATACAAAACCAAAAGCCCAAATGCGAGAGCAAGTAGTGACACAAGCAAAGAAATACTAAACAATCAACAAATGTTTGGTGTAGTAGTTGGCGAGCTACACCCTAGGTGAGAGGACCCAGGTTCGATCCCTAAAGTTGACATTGTTGGGAAGGCACGACCGTTTCGTCTCTGTGGCCACAAGGAAATCAGCACAGACATTTGACTCTCTCCATCTATCACCAACATCAAATATTTCTTAAAAGGGCACAATGGTTATGATGATACCATCAATCTCAACACCAACAAGATAATTTAGGGTCTGTTTGGGAGACATGGAATTATAATCCAATCAAATCCAATCCAATCCATTTGGATTGGATGAGATTATTTTTTAATTGGATGAGATGTGATGATGTATTGGTGTTTGGGTGATTTTATTGAGAATGATGTTAAATAAGGTGTGAAATTATATAAAAGGGGTTGTAATGATTGTGGTTGGTAGAAAAAAGTAGATGGATTTTTGTGATTTGTATAGGAGTAGAAATGGTAGGAAATAATGAGATGAGATGAGATGAGATGAGATTGGATTGGATGAGATGATAGGTGTTTGGTTGTTTTTTGATTGAAATGAGATTGAGATGAGATGATATTGGGAAGTGTGATATGCTATTGGAAATTGTGAGGATGAGAAAATTTTGGATTGAGGGTTAGGGGTCAATCCAAATCCAAGTGAATGAGATTAGGGGTCAATCCAAATAATATTGGAATTATTTTTAAGAATACAATTTGGTCCATAAATTCGAACTGTTCCAATTAATCAATCTCTAACATGTGTAAATGATAACTCGGGCCTTGTAGAAAACCCCAATCATTAATAATGGGGTCTATTTATGAAATTGAACGACAAAAAAATAACAAATAATAGTTTGAGGACCAAATAGCAAATTACAAAACAACACTAAATTGTAATAAAATGTGTGGTGAAAGGTTCATTTTGGTCCTAAATGTATGGCCTAATATTCATGGACCCAGCATTACTCTTTCTAGGGGTGTTCATGGACCCAGCCCAACCCGGCGGACCCGGCCCGGCCCGATGGTGTTCGGGCCGGGTCCGGGTCTAGCTAGTCTAGACCCGGCCCGGCCCGGGGTACCTCCAATTTTTTTTTGTTTTTTTACTTTTTATTATACTATTTTTATATTTTATACTACTAAATATTTTTTTAATTGTAAGAAATACATATCTATTATTATTTTTATCAATTGTATATTAAAAATATACATAAAATATATATTTAGTCTTAATTAAATCAACATTTTTTTAACAATTAAGTCAAATTAAATGTCTTTATTGATAAAAACATCATTAAATTGATCCAAAATTAATTGTTTTACCAATATATATAAGTTAAAATATATATAGAATAAATAAATAAAATTTTAAAAAAAAATTTGGCCCGGCCGGACCCTGGTGGACCCGGTGACCCGACCCAGCCGTGGACCCGGCCCGTGAACATGCCTAACTCTTTCTATAATAATATAAGAGACAAGCATAATTGAAGAATGAGAAATATTGCAACTAAAAAAATAATAATATTATAAATTTTTTGTTTAATTAAATTAATATAAATTCTATATATATATATATATATAAAAGAGTGTGTGTGGGGTGTGTGAAAGAGAGAGAGAGGTGTATGTGTGTGTGAGAGAGAGAGAAAGAGAAAAAAATGTGTGAGTGGAAAAGATAAAAAAATGATGAGAAATGATAGATGGAGAGAGAAAATTATAAGTGTAATAAATGAGGGTATGTAAAATTACTATTTTGTCTAGTTCTCTTTTTTATTATTTGTATTAAAGTATAAGTAATTATAGGTGTGTAAGTAGGGATAGATTAGTAGTTGTAAGAGAAAATGAGATGATGTTGTGAATGAGATGATGATGTGGATGAGATGAGATGAGATGGAGGTTCAAAAAACACCCAATCCAGTCCTGTTCATCTAATCCTAAGATGAGATGAGATTGGATTAGGATTGGATGGGGATGGTGGTTCCCCCAAACAGACCCTTATTTATTGTATTGCTATAATTACTTTTCTTTATTATTTTGTAAATTAAAAATTACAAAAGAATAGAGTAAAAATCTAAATTAATTCATATCTTTTGAAGACACAATCTGATCCAAATGAATTAGTTAAAATTGAGCTGACTCTAAATTTATAGAAAGTTTGACTATATAGATATTGATTTAAAGAATTGAATTAGTATTTTATTTTTTAATTATAACAAATTTTTTTCTTTTTTGGTGACAATTATAACAAATTAAATTGTCATGAAAGTGAATACTCACAGAATCCAATATCCAATATTTCTTAAAAGGGCACGAATGGTTTTGATGATACCATCAATCTCAGGACCAACAAGCTAATTTATTTATTGTATTGCTATAATTACTTTTCTTTTATTAGTTTGTAAATTAAAAATTACAAATTAATAGAGTAAAAATCTACACTAATTTATATTTTTTTAAAGACACAATCTGATCCAAATGAATTCAATGACTTGACTTAATTAAAATTTAGCTGACTCTAAATTTATAGAAAGTTTGACTCTATAGATATGATTTAAAGAATTGAATTAGTTTTCTATTTTTTAATTATAACAAATAAAATGGTCATGAAAGTGAATAGTATACTCACAGAATATGGATTACCCTAAATCCAAATGGTATGTTTCACTAATCACTATATTTAGATGGAATAATTCAAATCCCATCACTTACTCAGCTTTAATTTTCAAATATGCTTGATTAATTAACTAATATTAAATGACATTCAATTAGAATTTATGTCATTGGATATTCTCCTATTAAATGCTGGCAAAACAAAAAATAATTAAAATTTAAGATGCAAAAAAATCTAATAATGAACAAGTATATATTTAAAAGTATATAATCAAATTTTAAAGTTTTCTATATATTTATATAAAGAAAAAATATAAGATGATAACTTGTGTATTTTGACCCAAGAACAAAAGAAGCATAAAAAAGAAAAGTAGTAAACTACAAAGTTGAAAGGGAAAAAACGTACAGAAGAAAATCCAAAAAAATCCAAATCATTAAAATCCTTCTCAATCGTCTAGATCCCTTTCCCCTTCACTGTAAAGTATAAACCCTAATCTGAAAATCCATACTTTCCTTGTTATTCTTCAATTTTTTGATTCGTCAGAGTAACGCTTGCCTTATATTTTTATCTCTCTCTCTACCATATACTTCCCCTACCCCGCGGGCGCCAAGAGAGATTCTTCATTGGGTTTTTGGATCAGTATTTGCTAATTAAATCTGTATCGCACTCATCGAATTCTTCTTGTACACTTAGAGGTAATTTTCGTTTGTTTAGATTCGTTTCATTATCATTCTGCGTATTTGAATTCCAGTTTTGTTTTTCTTTAGCTTGTGTTACTTTTCGAACAAAAATGGTGCGGGAGAAACTAGGGTTCCGATCGATGGTTAAATTTTATTTTTTTCGGGTGCCCATGAGCTGAACGGTAGTATATTGAGATTACGATTCCAAGGCCATACTGGTGCGTAGAATTCTCAGCTCGTGGAATCCCGTTTTTCTTAATTTGGTAATTGTTGGAACCTGGTTGTCTAGTTGAACAAAAGGGTATTTTGTGTAAACCTTGGTTGACCTCTTCGAATTGTAAGTTGTTTACTTGTGTTCATAAAATGCTTCACTTTTGTTCAATATTTTATATCATTGGAATTTTATGTAATCTCCATGAATAATGCATGTAAGAAAGGATATTCCTGGGGAAGGAGTTTGATAAATGTAAATAAGGATGAGATAGTGATTCTAAAAATGCTCTTTAAGTGAGTCAAATTCTTTCAGTGTTGTTGATACATGAACTCAAAGAGATTGTTTGATATTCATCATTAGTGTCTCATCCTTTCAATGATTAAGTTGAATTGAAGGTTACTCTTACTGGCTGGGAATATTGACTGGATTTGTTTTTGAAATTATTTTTTCTTTTTTAATCCTTATATATTGGGTTTAGGGTTTAGCGAAAGATCTGGCTATCAATAACCTTACGGTTGACATGTGCAAGGATAGAACACGTTGGCGTCAGTTGATCCATGTAGCCGACCCCACCTAGTGGGATAAGGCTTTGGTTGTTGTTATTGTTGTAATCCTTATATATTGGGTGGTGCAATATGGTTAGTCTCTTCTGCCTGTCAGCAAGCATGAGCTTGTTCTTTATGGGGACCATGGGAAACTTGTTGTGAAACATGGTAGAATCTGTAAAACAGAGGATATATATACATATATAGATGTTTGTTGACGAATTAATATTATATTACTTGAGTTTTTCTATTATTATATAATGTCGTTGTCCATTCTTTTTAACAAGCCCTTATCTTGTAAAGCTGTACTATTAAATATGAAATCTTACAAACTAGTTCAGAAGTGAAAGTAAGATGTAGCATGTGACATGTCAGATATGAGCATTTAGGTGCATATAAAACCTTAAAACCTTTTATATGAAGAGGACAAATTATGCTTGTTAGATTTCTTAGCGTACTTCATACTTGTAAACTTTATATGTTGAGCTTGAGGGTGTTTTATTGATATTATTAGAGATTTTGCTTTGAGCTGCACATTACTTCATTTTTGTTTCTCATTATTGTAATTAATGGGCAGGGATCAACTGGATCTTTGTAGTTTGATTACCACAGCAATCTAAACAGAATTTATATATTGAACATTATGGCTGGATTTTTGCCGCCCGGTGACATTTCCCAAAATGCAACATATCGAGGTGGTCTGCAAAGGTACTCTGAAGAGATGTCTGAGGAGGAGGGCCCTGGTTGGTATTTTTCTAGGAAGGAAATTGAAGAAAATTCTCCATCCAAGCGAGATGGTATAGATTGGAAGAAAGAGACTTACTTACGCAAATCATATTGCACATTTCTGCAAGATTTAGGCATGAGACTCAAAGTGTGAGTGTTTCTATCTTTTTGAATGATATTTAGTCTGGTCTTTCTCAAATGCTTTAGGTATTGATTTTATCTGTTTAAGACTTATAATACCTCATAGCTTCTTTCTCTTCTCTGTTTGGAATTAAGTGTTTAATGTCAGTGGCATTCTTAATTAAAAGGGTTAAACCTTTTTTTCATAACCAGAAAGGAAATCTGTTGATGACGAGAATTAATTTTCAACAGTGGAAGACAAGGAATCGTTAAATTATTTTTTAAACACTAATTTTTCTTATTTAACAGAAGTCAGCGGTGGTCACTTTTATGATTGTTTTTACTTTTTTGATCTATTATTTAGAGAGTGGTTGGACAATGTTACTTGAATTAGAATTAGAGGGATTGTTTTGTGTATGAGTAGACTACAGGGGCCAAAAGTCCTGTTAAATTTCACTGAAGGTTAGGCTACATTAGAAATATTTATTTCATTGAAGGAGCGGCAGAGTGCTCACACTAGGAGTATCCAAACGTTCTTTATATATTTATGTTGTTAACGAGTTAGGGGAAAATTGTCATGTTTATCTCTAATCCATATGGAAAGAAAAATAAATGGCAATGAAGATTTTTTAATAAATCTATCATGATATTGATTGCTTGATTTGGTCCTGGTTTTGGTGTGATGCAGGCCTCAGGTAACCATTGCTACAGCAATAATTTTTTGTCACAGATTCTTCCTTCGTCATTCCCTTGCAAAAAATGATCGGAGGGTAAGTCTGTTTTCTGTTATAATAACTCGCGTATTGTCATTGTTGCATGTGTGTGAATAAATCCCTGCTATTTATGTAATTCATTAAGCTCAGGTAGGAAATACTTTTATTGTTTGGTACAGCATCTGACAATCAACCATAGTAATAATCAAGGACATTGTTTATAGAACCTTTTGTTTTCAAAACTCTACCTATCATAAGCAATCTATCCTTAAATTCAAGGGCATTATCTCTAGATCAATATCTATTTGCAGTATTTTTCTCAAGCAAGCAAATATTATGTGGATGTTAGAAGAATCTAGACAAAAGACATAACGATTACAGAAACTGCCTACATCATAATTTGCTTTCTTCTTTTCCATTTGCTAGCTTATCATTTGAGTTTATTAATCAATGCATCCCTTATTTCTCTTTCATTGAATCAATAAATTAGATTCTCTCTTTTATAATTATTTTGTCATATATTCATATAGTGTTCACGGATAGCATCCTGGCCTTTTTATTTGGATATCTGTACGTACAGAGAGACTGATAGGACAACACCACTAATCCTTTGACACAGGAAATAGAAGATTTAAGCTGGTTGTGTTTGTTTTGAAAAACGTTGATGTTTATACCTCAAATCAAGTTTAGAAACTTCTGGGAGAGTAGAGAGGGTAGTGGTGGGTGGCTTAGTAACACTATTGCTTTTGTATTGGGGATTCCTTAACCCAATTTGAAACATGTTGAGTTAACATTATTGCTTTTGTATGGAGATAGCAAGGATGGTTCTGGTGGTTCATATTTAATATATCTGATCAACTATTATATTTGTAATTATAAGGTGGGAGATGAACTGATCATTGTTTAATGCATCAATATATCTTCTCTTTATATTATTTGAAATATCGAAACAAGTATAATAGGAATCAAATTTAAGGCTTAAGAAGTTGGGTTAAAAGTTAAAAGTTGGTTTGGTCATACCTAAAATCTTCTCGTGTAGCGAGAGTAAATTACTGTGCTATGGGTTGCTATCATGATGAAGTAGGATGATTGTAAATTGGTAAAGGAATCCAATAAATCCATTATTAGTTTTCTGCCCGGCGTTTGCGGCTAGCCAATTGATCGGTTGGTGTTTAGCTTGTTTTCAAATGAGTGTGAAACAGACTTCAATTTGATCTTTGTTGTTAACCGAGGGACTTTATGTTAAGTAGACAAGACAATAATGAGAGTATTCGTTGTGTTGCATTATTTTACTTACTGAGTCGATGGTTTTATACCTCCTCTCTTAAGACATAGGGGTCTCTGATTTATGGGTTTCCTAAGTGTGCCTAAATGTCCCCCTCCCTGGTAAATTATAATATTCTCGTGCTGGATTCCCTATGTTTTGGTAACTAGAATAATGTCATTATTATGGGAACAGTATTTCCTTGACTTGATGCTTCTAATATGTAAACATAGATCTGCAGTTAATGCTATTTTTTGTAGCACCTTTGTAGCATGTTTCTCAGGTGAGATTTAGTAAAAGAGAGTCTTCAGTGGGATGACTTTCATTCATATTGAAAT
This sequence comes from Chamaecrista fasciculata, assembly GCA_003254925.1. Classification (NCBI taxonomy): domain Eukaryota; kingdom Viridiplantae; phylum Streptophyta; class Magnoliopsida; order Fabales; family Fabaceae; genus Chamaecrista; species Chamaecrista fasciculata. The sequence continues at coordinate 90,725 of QANZ01005809.1, forward strand.
TTCTCTTATGACATGAATGATATTTTGTGACATTTTGATTCATTATATTATATTTTGGCTCTATTTTGTATGGAATTGAAGTGCTGTATAATTTGTTTTTCCTGAGTGCTAAAAAATACAAGTTTTGAAGCTTACTGCACCACTTTTTTGAGCTCTGGATGGGTTATTTTGATTATGTAAGTCTTCTGTTGGTACCTTTGTGAGTTCTTACTCCTATTTTTGCCTGTATTATATATGTCTGTGTGCATAGTCATAACTATATTTTGGTGTTCATGCTATTCTATATTTTTGCTCCTGTAGTTTGATGATTGAGTATAATACATGGGATAGAATATTTTATTAAAAATCAATGATGGTTAATTACTTGACATGTTCTACAGACAGTTGCAACTGTGTGCATGTTTCTTGCTGGAAAGGTTGAAGAAACTCCTCGCCCTTTGAAAGATGTAATTATTGTTTCTTATGAAATTATACATAAGAAGGACCCTGTGGCAGTTCAGAGAATCAAACAAAAGGTATATCTTAAGTCCCTTGATTCTTATGCTTTAATGTCTGGCAATGTCTACTTCTATTATTGACTACTGTAAACATTATTTTCACCTCAATGTTCTCATGAGTGGCCCTAATATTGTTTCTGCGATACAGCAGCTTAGTCCTTACTCCCTACTACAAGTAGGCTACTGTATGAACTGAAGTTTATCTTCTTTTTCTTACACTAGTTTCCATATTTAACTTTCTGGTTATTTCTTCCAATTTTTTCTGAATTTTTCTTTGTTCCAATTATGTAGCTATATTTAATATTATTTTTCCTGAAGCATTTCTTTTTTTACTTCCTATTTTGGCGCAGGAGGTGTATGAACAGCAGAAAGAATTAATCCTAATTGGAGAGAGGGTTGTTCTTCAAACTCTTGGTTATGATCTTAATCTTCACCATCCTTATAAACCTCTTGTTGAGGCTATTAAGAAATTCAAAGTTGCTCAAAATGCCCTTGCTCAAGTTGCATGGAATTTTGTCAACGATGGGTATGCAGTTTATCCCATTGCTGTTCAATGGCCTTTTGTTTTCCTTTCCTGAAATGATGTTGTGGTATGCAGTCTTCGGACATCACTTTGCTTGCAATTCCAGCCTCATCATATTGCAGCAGGAGCTATTTTTCTTGCTGCCAAGTTCCTTAAGGTGAAGCTCCCATCAGATGGGGAGAAGGTCTGGTGGCAAGAGTTTGATGTTACCCCCCGGCAATTGGAGGGTTGGTGTCCTTTTTTTCAGTATTAGTGGTATAAAGAAATGATAAACAATACTACTATATTTAAGGAAGAACTGTAGTGTTTAATTTACTGAGAATCCTTGGCTTAGAAGGTGTGATCAATTTAATAGTTTGTCATTTTATCATTTATGCATTCTTGCCATCATGGAAGATCCAATTGTGTTTTCTTTCTTTGTTTCTGCAGAAGTTAGTAATCAAATGTTGGAGCTGTATGAACAAAATCGAGTGCCACCATCCAATGATATTGAAGGAGCTACAGGAGGTGTGGCTATTAATCGGGCTGCGGCAAAAGCTCCTGCTAGCAATGATGAGAATGCAACTGCAAACAGTAATTCTCAGACTGGCGCTACAAGCTCAAAACTTGAAACCTCAAAGCCTGCAGCTTCAAAGATAGGGCTTGAGTCATCTGCTACTAATCATGTTGGGCAACCAGTGTCAAATCATAGTAGAAGTAGTGATTATGGTAGCTCATCAGAAATGAAACACAGGGTGGAAGATGAAGCCAAAGGCAATCATCATCTTGAGGGTGAACATATGCCTCATAAGGAAAACTTGGAGGAAGCTCAAGACATGGTCAGATCACGATCAAGTTATGGTGAAGAGCAAGAAGGCAATCTCGGGAGAAGTGAAATGAAGGAAGCTGCTGAATTGAAGGTCAAGCATACTAGCAGAAACCTTGATCAAAGAGACGGTATAATGGGGCGGCCACCTCAGGAAGCTATTAAAAAAATTGACAGAGACAAGGTGAAGGCTGCCCTAGAGAAACGAAGGAAAGCATCTGGTCATATTACTAAAAAAACAGAGGTTATGGATGACGACGACCTAATTGAGAGGGAACTGGAGGATGGAATTGAATTGGCTGCTCAGAGTGATAAGATCAAGCAGGAAAGGAGGCAAAGCTGGTCTAAGGCCTCAGATCGATCAGATAATGGGATTATGCAGCATGGAAGGCATCAAGATAATGGAGATGATCATCATCATGGGATAAAGAACCCGCCATCATATGAACCTGATCTAAGTACTGTGGAAGAGGGGGAGGTATCGGCACTTGATGATGTTGGCCCTGGACTTCATTCACCCAAGTCTAGCAATCGCAAGAGAAAAGCTGGGAGCTCGCCTGATAGAGTATTGGATGGGAAACAACGTCACCATAATCGATTTGATTATATGGAAGATCGAAACAAGGTCAGCCGACTTGGTCATACTGAGCGGGACAGTAAAAGGCATTTACAGGAAAACCATGTCTGAGGCTTTCATTTACTGTTGCTGAATATGGCTCAGTTGTTGTCGTGAAATCCCCTGCCTGCTGAAATGAATAATTCGGTCTATTTAAAATAACTATGGAACTCTTCAACTTGGTTGATTGGAACGGTTGTCTTGTTATATTATTTTCCTGTTCCTCATGTCATGGGTGGATTGGAAATTTTGTATAGTAGTGAGGTATATATGGATTGGAGATGAATTTCATAAGGAAGCTTCATTTTATGAATGCTTTTTGTTGATTATCTCTGTGAAATATTAATCTCGGCAATGACACCTTAGTTGATAAACAAGGTATTTTGAAGGTCTTGAAGAGAGGCTTTAGTCTGCTTGGTATCATTTTCAGATATGATGAATGAAAGGTTCATAGACATAGAATCCCTGGAGATATGGAATTTTTCAGTACGATTCTAATCCAACTAATTGTTCCATATTGATCACTTTCTTCATTGGCCTTGATGAAGCTAGTACTATTAATATTGTTTTAGCTTTCCATTTGTGATATATATATATATATATATAATCTCAGATATGTATATGTATAGTTTCAATTGCAGGATTGTGGAATTGAATGACATTTTCCATGAATACATAGTTTATAATATTACATTATAGCTACTTTATAATGTGATCCAATTCAAAGTACATGATGTTTAAGAATATAATTGGTATAAACCAGAGTCTTACTTCGTTCAGTTGATGTGCATGGCTTTGGCGTAATATGCCAACCTTTGATTATACTATACTAGTTGCCTGATTTTCATCTTAAATATATATATTATACTAAAAACTTTGATATAAAATAAATTATATTAGTTTTTGTTATATTTTTAATAATACAAATAAATATAAAGTTATTTTACTTTTAACTTGTGCATGCATTTTAACATTTTCTTAATATCATTGTTTTCCTCTATTTATCAATGATTATTGCATATATGCTAGTTTTTATTCCTGATATCATAAATAATGTATCATTGTCTAATCGGCTTCCGCGCCTTAAATTTTTAATGGATCCAATTTTTAGTCATAAAAGAAAGTAAAAGGATCATGTGGTTTGACTAATTTTTAGGTAGAGTCCCTGTGGTTTAAAAAGTGTCAACTTGGAGGTTGTGATTTACTCCGTTAGCAAATAGTGTCCTTAGAATAAATTTTAAGATGGACTATTTTGTGATTTGAGCATTTTTTCTATTAAAACAAACTTTAAAAAAAGACTATATTGCAATTTTAACAAAAAAAGCTACTTCATTCTCACATTCTTCTTGTTCTTCGTCTTCGTCTTCGTTTTTTCTGGGTTCTTGAACAACTCTGGAAGGACGGCGAGCGGTGGTTCGCGGCGGAGATCTGAGTTCGTTTTTTCTGGGTTTGTGAACAACACACGAATTGTTTGGGGAAGAAGCCACAAATTGCTTTGTGTTTAGAGTTGGTTCAAATTGCAATATAGTCTTTTTTTTTGGGTAAATTACACTTTGGTACCCTGTGGTTTGACCCTATTTCACTTTGGTACCCTGTGGTTTGAAACTTGACACTTTGGTACCCTGTGGTATTCTCCATTAACACTTTGGTACCCTTTGGAGCTATTTTGTAATTTTAACCATAATAAATTTTACAAAAATTACATATTGACCCCAAAAAAATTTTAAAATTTTCATTTTAGTCCCTATATAATATGTATCCAGGGACCTATTTGTAATTTTTTGAAAATTTTTTGGGGTCAATATGTAATTTTTGCAAAATTTGTTATGATTAAAATTACAAAATAGCTCCAAAGGGTACCAAAGTGTTAATGGAGAATACCACAGGGTACCAAAGTGTCAAGTTTCAAACCACACGATACCAAAGTGAAATAGGGTCAAACCACAGGGTACCAAAGTGTAATTTACCCTTTTTTTTTAAAAAATTGTTTTAATAAAAAAAATGCTCAAATCACAAAACAGTCCTTCTTAAAATTTATTCTAACTTAATTCTGTTAATTTGGATGGAAAAAACCACCTGAGACCTTATTTGCTAATGGAGGAAACCACAAACCCCCAAGTTGTCACTTTTTAAACCAAATGGACCCTATCTGAAGATGGGTCAAACCACAAGGCCATTTTCTATAATTTACCCTAAAAGAAAAGGCTAAAGTCTCAAATTGGTCTCTTATGTAGAGGTAGATTTCAAATTAGGCCATCATCTTTCATTTGTTTCAGATTAGTTCTACACGTTTTTATGAAGTCTCAAATTGATCTCAAACATACTTTTGAGATTCAATTTAACGTCATTTGTTAACAATCTTAACTAGACAGAGAAATAACTCTTTAAGAGTTTACACATAGTTTTAAACTCGTCGTATTTGGACTTGAAATGAGAGAGATAAGAGCAATTTTACTTGTTTGATCATGAAACAAGTTATCCACTTTTGGGACTCAATTTGACCTCGTTTATTGGTCATAAAATATTTATTAAAAGAAATTTGTTATTCTGAATTTATCATATTTTAGCTTGCAATGAGAGAGATATAACCATATTTAATATTCTTGGGATAAATTTGAAATATCATGAAAATATGTAGGACCAACTTGAAACAAATGAAAGATAATTGACCAATTTGAAATATACCCCGGACCAATTTGAGACTTGGGCCCAAAAGAAAATAACGAAAAAACAAGAAGAAAAACAAAAAGTCTAAAGAATGTGGGGCCGTTTGGAGGGAAACCGTGCAAATTTTAAATTTGGAGGACCCGCAAAAAAATTTCAAAAGTTTAACAGTAGAAAACGACAAATGTATAAAAGGAACCCATTTAATTATTATTAAGTTGATTACTCCCTATATTTATTTAACTCAGCAAATTCTTGTAGAAAATTCTTGAATATTTGAAGATAACATAATTTAAATTTAAATACGTATATAAATTAGCTAAATATGTATTTTAGTTTTTTTTAATGGAAATATAATTTTTAGTTAGATGCACATCATGCACTACCATCATATTTATAATTTTATATATTAATTCGGTGTAAATTTTTTTGACCGAATTTGTTTTAAACTTTTAGGACCAGTTGGGCCCATTTTGTTAATCTTGGACTATTTATTTTCTCCCATTTTCTACTCATTTCATATTTTAATATTTAATATATTTCAAATATAACAGGGATGGCAAATCTTCAATTTAATTTATTTATTACCAAACCAATTTAATTTATTTATTTATCTATATTTATTACCAAACAATAATAATATATGTCTGAATGTTCCAACGCTATGTGAGTCGATGAGAAAAGACCATTTGCAACAACCTCTTCTCTGTCATCTTCGAATTCATCTAAAAACCTAAATCCCCTTTCAAGCAAAAATCACAAGTCTTTGTTTTTCGTTTGCGTTCGCGTGTGGGAGGTAAGTGGGTAGCAATCGGGTATGTCGCAAGGTAGTAGTGGACTCAGCAATGCGGGCGGTCCCGATTTCCATCTACCCGACGAGATACTATCGGTGATACCCACCGATCCCTATGAGCAACTCGATCTGGCTCGCAAGATTACCTCCATGGCCATAGCTTCTAGGGTTTCGAAGCTCGAGTCCGAAATGGGTCGAGCCAGAGAGAAGCTTTATGAGAAAGACAGCGTGATATACGCGCTTCAGGAGAAGGTCTCTGCTCTTAATCATGCGTGCCAGGAAGCTGAGTCCAGGTTGAAGATCGCTCTCGATGAGAATGTAAGTTCATTTGTCACTGCTTCTGGTTCTTCTATTGGGAATTGGGATGCTATATTCAGTCCAGAGAATCATGTTTGTAGTCGTATTGGTACAAGACTACAGGGGAAATGAAGTAGAATATGTGAGGGGGCTGTACATCATCATTAGTTACTTGTTGTCATTAGTTATACTGTTAGAGCTTTTTCTACTCTAGCATTCAGTCATCCAAGTAATTGACTTAGTAAGGAACTGGAAAGGGTTACAAGGAGAGGAGATGATATGAAGAATTGGGGTAGATATGTTATAGAACTGTTTACTGTTCTTGATTATGTGCTTATTAATCTATACGAAAGAGACACATAAAAATTAAGAACTGAGAGGAACTAAACACGGTGGAATGAAGGGCCATGCCCTTGCTCAAGAACAAGAAGGCTTATGTGTCATTGGAATTTCTAAAAGTTTCTTAGATTTAGATATAATATTTATTATTGGAATGCTAGAACTGATGCTAGATGCTTCCCATTATACCTTTGGATTGCAGATAAAGCTTTCACAGGAGAGGGATCAATTAGCAATGACAGCAAAGAAACTCAGTCGAGACTTGTCAAAGGTGAGAATTAAAGATATGTCAGTTGTCCAAGTAAAATTTTGTAGACTCTAACAATGAAAAACTATAAAACCTTGAAAAGACTTACATATTGTAAAATAAAGCCCCTTGCTTGGTCACAAGCAGGAAGCCCCTTTTATCAACTAAATATTGTGTTGTACTAGTGTTATAGAAATTCCTTTCATTTATTAGTAATTTATTTATGGGCAATTTTGCTGATATGTGCATAGTATTGCTACTCTGAAGAGAATGAACTATTCCTTCATAGTACATGTTTGTGTGCATGTGTCTTTGTATATATATTTTCTTTTCCTGCTAAAGGATAATTATATATTTTATTATGATTGAAATCTTTTCTTGTGAGTGTGAACTCAATTTGACTTATATTGGTTCATTTAAACTTGTAAGTTGTCTTCCAAAAAGAAAAACCTTTGTACACACTAGCGATTTTGTCCTGCATGCCTACATATTTTCTTGACTAGTGTGCCTTGTACATCTTTTTACTAATATATTCTTAGAACTCTAGTGCAGTTATATTGGATCCGCAAAACTCTTGAATGCTTCTTTTTCCTAGTATATATGCTGAAATCCCTGTGTGATACATTGTATTAAGATGTTTCTTTTTCTTTGTTTTTGTTAGACCTGATGGCTTATTTATTTTTTTTCTATTTGATAGTTGGAGACATTTAAGAGACAACTAATGCAGTCCCTAAATGATGACAATCTATCTGTAAGACATTATTATTTGTTGCTTCTGAGTTTGCTATTGTAGATGACCAATATTCTTCTCCTAAGTGACCAGTATCCTTTTCTCTCTCCCTCCCCCCTCCCCAAATAAAATACCTTTTTGGACAGCAATCGGAAGCTATTGATATTGGAACTTGTGACCAGTCAGTTCCAAAGGCATATCCTGATAAAGGTACTTTCCACCTCAATATATAATTATCCTTTGTACAAATGTTTACCGTAAATTCATATTTCATAACATCACTTGCCTTGTTGTAGAAATGTAATGTCTGTTTCCCTTTTGATTGCTCACAGACGAGGATGGTTATGCGGCACATCATTCTTATAATAGCTCTACTAATGCGGGTAACACAATTGATGAAGGTAGACGAAGTCTCCTGTCTTACCATTAATCATAGGTCATGCTACTTTGCAGTTTGATGTTTTACTATATTTCTAGATACAAGTACCGTGCTGCGTAATAAAATAATTATTTAAGAAAGTGAATAATAATCTGCTCTTTAGTTGTTCCTCTTGCCTCTCTTGTTTGGTTATTATCTATCTTCCTTGGGTTATAATTCTCTGGCATTCTCATCTTAAATAACTTATAGAGTGAAAAATGACACGTATTTGTCCAAGTGGGAACCAAGAGAAGATGCAAAAATAGTGTTGCAATTGTATGTAAAGAGGGCATCAAAATTCCATTGGAGAACATCTAATGTGGCATGATATAAGTTCCTCTTTTTTTTTAATGGTTTTGTAGGTTCAAGGTATGCTGGGAATCGATTTTCTATAACCCCTTATATCACACCCCGTCTTACTCCACATGGAACTCCCAAAGTGATCTCAACAGCTGGATCACCAAAAGGTTATTCTGCAGCGGGATCTCCCAAGAAAACTTCTGGCGCCACTTCTCCCAGTAAGCTACCATATGAAGGGAGGCAATCACTATCCTCATGGTATCCATCGAGTCAGCAGTCATCAGCGGCAAACTCTCCTCCTCGTACCCGATCACTTACAGGTTTGGAAGATTTATTGCTATTTCATTATAAAATTTACTCCCTTCATCTTGATAAGATTGGTTCTTGGGGTGTGTTTGGATTAACTTTTAATAAAAGTGCTTCTTTTTTACTGCTTATAAAAATAGGACTTCTATTTTAAAAATAAGTTATTTATGTTTGGGTGTCACAATTAAAAAGTACTTTTTAAAATATTAAAGTGTTTGGATGTAAATAGGTAAAAGTACTTTTTTAATATAGAGTAAACTAATAGTTTGGTCCTTGAAAGATCACTAAGCTGACAACTTAGTTCCTGAAAGATTGAAATATACAGTTTAGTCCTTAAAAAATCAAAATGATATACTTTTTAGTCCCTGACAAATTAAAATAGCATACTATTTAGTCCATAAAAAGGACTAATTAGTATACCATTTTGATCTTTCAAGGATTAAACTATATATTTCAATCTTTCAGTAACTGAGTTGTTAGCTCGGTAATCTTTCAAGGACTAAATTGTTAGTTTACTCTTTAATATATGAAATTTATCAAATATAATATTAAAAGTAATTATTTCTTATAATAAAAAAATACTTATTCTACAAATTTTCACATTAAAATAATTTATCCAAAAATTAAATTTCACGTCAAATCATAATTATAATATTATTAAAATGATAATAAAACATTTAAATGATAATAATTGTTGTCCAATGCATTAAGCTCCGCCGATTTTTCGTTTACTCTACCGGCTTTTTTATAAAAAGCTACAAAAACAAGCTTTAGAAATAAGCAGTATTTTTACTTTTTTTTCAACTTCTGCTTTTTTGATAAAAACTCATCCAAACACCTAAAAATATGGTGGAAGTACTTAAATTTAAAATTTAAGTGCTTTTTTCCAAAATTAAGTCAATCCAAACGCACCCTTGAAGAACAATAATCTCATTTTTTTATGCTCCAACTATTGGTTGGAATCTTATTCCACCCTCGCTCTCTTTTGGCCATCAGAATTGTTTCTGTTTAGAGGCTTACAGTTAGGACAGTGTTTAGTTTTGGCTTTGGGGCAAGGTACAATTAGTAAAAATGCTGGTGACATACTATTCAGCATGTCTCTGTATTTTAAAAGCTGGCCATACGCGAAATCTTGTTTTATTATTTAGATACTCTTCTCTGTACTCTCTTAAAATGACATTTAGGGCTTGATTGAGAGTTTTAAAGTGAAGTGCGGTGGAAAGGGATGGGATGCAGTGGGGTAGGATAGATAAGCCATTTTATTGACTTAGAGTTTAATAAAAAAAACCATTTTATATAAAGTTCTCAATAATACCCTTATAAATTATTTCATTTATATTTTTTTCAACCATTTTAAAAAAAATTTGTATATTATTCAACTACCAATTACCAAACATTAGAAATATAGAAAATGATAGAGAGATGATTAATTTGATATTCAAATAATGAATCTTGAATAAAGAGTGATCATATAGAGAGATCTTAAAAATTAAAGTTTATAAAAATATGAAAGAATTACAAGGCTAAAAGGAAAAATAGAAGTTATTAAAGTTTCAAACCATTCAAAAACTCCCAATTTGAGGGGTTTGGAAAAATGAGCATTTAAGTGATTTACTCACCCCACCCCCACACCACTTCTAAATAATCCTCCCAATCAAGCCCTTAAAATGATCTCTCCTTTCATCAAGTTGGGAAAAGAAACTGTTGGGTGAACTTATCTGACTTTTTCATTAGTTGCATTGATTGATTACTACAGTTATCGATCTCTAATAATTTGTAGTAAAAACATATCTAGGGCGCACTCCAAGAATTGATGGGAAGGAGTTTTTTCGCCAAGCAAGGTGTCATCATCTTCCTTCTCTGTTATAAAATGACTACTTTCTAATCTTCTCTTCGAAACTGATCAAATAGTTCAAAATTCATTTTGTTTTCAGGAGTCGCCTTTCCTATGAGCAATTTAGCGCATTTCTGGCTAACATTAAAGAATTAAATGCTCAGAAGCAAACACGAGAGGTAAATAGATGTTACAGTCTTAAATTAGTGTTCATGGTGTATGGAACTGTAATTGTTTCCTATTACTTAACTGTTAAACGACATGTTCTTTTCTAGGAAACTTTACGAAAAGCAGAAGAGATATTTGGCACTGATAACAAAGATCTTTTCCTATCTTTTCAAGGATTGCTCAACCGCAATGTACATTAATGCTGAAAGTATTGTTACATTGAATTACATATTCAAACTGGTATGCCAATATCTAATCATCATTCACCCTCTCTCTATCTGTGTTTGCATGTGGATGAGGTTGAACTTGTTGGCACATCATTGATAAGCTGACATTTGATGCATGAAATATAATTCTTGGGTATACCTTTAGCTTTTTCGTTATTTGCACTTGTTTAAATTACTGTTACATATTTATTGTTTATATGGGGGTCTCCCTTAACACTTGCGGTGGTCATAGAAAATTAGAAACTTTATTCAATCCGGTGAATCCTGCAATTTTATTGAAGTACTTCAGTAAAATGATGGCACTGAGAAACCATGCCTGGGAACTTTGTTCTTGTGCTTCAAATAGTTCTGTGGCATTTGTAAATTTAGGGTTATTTGTTTGCAATAAAAAAAATATGGTGTAACAAATTCATATAAAAGCTATATAACTTGGGATCATTTTCGAATAATATGATATGCATTTAGCAAAATATATAGCTGTTTAAATATGGCTTGAAACCAAGATTCAAATGCCCATCTTCAGGAGTGAAGTGAGAAACTCATGCAAAAGGACTGAAATATATTTCCTCCTATAACTAGGTTCATTTCATTTGTTGTCATTTGCTTGTTCCAATTACCAAGTATCACTAAGACTCTAAATAATAATCCAACCTTGAGCTGCGTTGATTAATCAGTTGATTAATGATTGGCAATTTATTTTGCAGCTTTTGAATCTAACATGGCTTCTTTGAGTGGTTTTTTATGACTTTTTTTTCTCTTGGTACAGTGATCAAATCCAATACAACATTAATCCGAGACATGAATTTGCCATGAAACGTATGTTTCATCTAGGCTTTGTCGTTGATTACTCCTGTTGAATGTCATGTAAATATACCATATGCTGTATGACCTGCTCATTGCTCAGCAAACTAAACTGCTGCTTGACTTTTGCAAGATTTTGATATCTTCAACTTGCATGTGAAGGGAAACGCTCTTGGTTCAATCTGGCAACTTTCTTTTCTTTCTGTTTATTGGGCAATTCCAAGAATATTGTCTTCTGTAAGTTCTATGTCATGGTTGAGTCTGAACTTGGGCCTTAAATATTGCTGATCTTGGGCTTTGTAATCCGTAGCTGCTGTGAGGATAAATTACTAGTTTCCTTAATTCGAAACATCAGTGGAAAATAGTGTGCAAACTTTTTAATTAGATTCCATTTACAAAATATAGGTAGACTAAACAAATTTAGATATTAAAAAATGTCAATCAATCAGATATTTGTGGAATTTGTTCTTGATATTATCTTTTTCACTTATAATTGGTTTTTTATTCTTGTTTTTGATTGGTTGGGTCTATTTACGAATATAATGGGGTATCTTTAGAAATGAGTTTTCTTTCCATGGGTAAATCCCTAGTTTGATTTGCAGAAAAAAAAAATATATATCCTGACAGTTGAAGAACTTGGGTTTTAAATTTGTCTTCAATCTTAATGCCAGGTTATAAAAATAAGTGAGTTTTATTTCTTCCTGGTACCCAGCGAAAAGGTGTATGCCATAGCTTAACAGGAAAGAGTGAAGAAACAACCAAGAGGTGAAATGATTTTACATTTAGAGTTGAATGACGCAGAAAGCATTTGTGATACTCTCTATTGTTTGCTAAAACAATAGTTCATCTTGAATCATAATACTTTCTGGAGTCTGGTCTTTGGACATACAGTGTTTCTTATGTTTAGCCAAACTATTCTTCACATTTGAGTGTGGGAAGAATAAAAGTAGCTTGATAGCGTTTAGACAAAGGGTGCAAACCTTTTCTGAGTTGCCTGAGAAATTTGATCTTGTAAATGAAAAGAATGACAAATCTTTAAGGAAAAGGATCTGTGGCTCAAGAGAGAGAGAGAGAGATAGGAGGAAACTGTACCATGGAAATGGAAGAGAATAATATTTGGATTGGCAAATGATGGAAAACAGAAAAGGTGCCGTAGTGATCTTATGCTCCAAAATCAGCTCAAGATTCACTTGCTCTCAACATCCACCATTGCACCAACATGACCTTGTTGGCTTCTCACCCACTTGGACAAATATATTAAAGAAGATTTGAATTTTGAAATACACACACATAGATAGATATATGCATGTTCATGTTTGTAACCCTAATGTGTTTCCTATGTTTCTAGATTTTTTTTGTCAATCTTATACCTTATCACTATTCTTTTGTTTACTTTTGTTTTAGCTCTTGAATATAATGCCTTTATTTTGGATTACTGATAATCATGACATCTTTTCCAATAATCAATAGAAGTTAGTTCTCCTCTTTTATAGTCCAGGAACACCTTATCATTAATGAGAAGACAAAGCTGCTTGGTTTCAAAGCAAGTACAAGATTGTGACTTGATTTAAAGTTTTAACTCATCTGATCCATAAACCAAGTAAATAGATAACATTATCAATAAATTACTATTCCATCATTTTTCTAGGTAGCGACTTCTATTACTAAGGCCTAAACTTGGTTCCATAGTTGTAAAAAATGTGATTTTAGATTGTAAGATTGTATAAAATTGAGATGTTGATATGTTTAGCCTTGGATTATTTGAAAGTTCGGTAAATGTATAAGATCATGATGAAATCGTAAGATCTTGGAAGATTCTAGTAATTTTTTTTCTTAGTTTTGGAGCTAAACATATAAATGGACAATGATATAGAGAGTGAGATAATTGGGGTATCTCATTTTTTAATCAATATATCTATTTTTTTTATATTGAAATTTGTGCAATGAATTTTATTGTACAAAATTTAATATAAAAAAGACATCCAATGACTAAAAAATGAAGTGTCCCAACACTTAGTTTTATCAATGTGTGTCATTTGTCGTTGTACATCATTGCTAGTTGTTTATTGACATCCACCATCATTTATGTTACTCTCTTTTTTTTGTTCTTTAGGCTTTGAATTACTTGTTATTTTTTAGTTTCTAATGTCTAAGGTTAGATTTTCAAAAATTTTATTTTTACTTGTAGTGTGTTGTGTGAAATCTCTACTTTTTTTTTTTGGTAGACAGTGAAATCTCTACTTTTAATTATGACTAATTTGGTATTTATTAATCATTGTTCAATAATTTATTATTTGAGAATGAAAAATAAATTTAATGATTAAGATACTTTGACTCTGGCTTGATTCAAAAATTGAAGTTTGATGAGTATTATCCAATTCGCCCTATCTAAATAAATTTTACAAAGAAATATTATCAATATTGAAATTGAAAAAACTATAAATATGTATTACATATTTTCTTAAAAGAAAAAGGCATGTGCTATGTGTGTATACATAGTGAACCTTTTTTGAGGGATGATAATTTGACTGGCCATATAGGGTACCCATCTAAATTTACTCATAAAAAATATTTTATATTTATTAGATAATGGATATTAAATAGGATACAAGTGATAAAAATTTAAAAATTATCAAATAATGAATGGATAAAAATATTGGTTCAACTTTTTAACATTTGTTCGAAATAAATAGGTAGTGAGTGTACTCAATATTTGATATCTTATTATATAAATATTTGATCATATATTATATGTATTGTATCATATTTCTAAATAGTTTTTTTTTAGTTAATTTAAAAATAAGAAATATCAAATATTCGATATTTCTCATTTTTAAATTATAATGTCCTCTTTTATATTCATTATTTTTGGATATTTCAAGTATCTATTAGATATTAAATGAAGTACAAATACAGATATATAGGATACATATATTTAATGGAATAAACGAATACGATTAATGATAAAATTATCAGCTATTTTATTCGTTATCAACCTTACCCAACTTTTAAGTTTTGTCAAATTTTTTAGTCGAACTTAATTAATTCAGTCCTTAGACATGAATAATGTTAGATGCAAATGGTATATTTAATTTAGTTTCCTGTAAAACTTTACAATATATATATATACTTATGATTAGTGCTAAAAGGGGATGGTGAGTCTTCACCTTCACCCTTGAGGAAGCATAAATGAATTGAATCAAAGATAAGGCATCAAAGTAGAAAGTGAGTTTTTTTCTGATAACATGATTCGGTCAAAAAAAGATGAAACGAAGCAGATTAAGTTACATAAGATAGATGAAAGGCAGCCTCCTAATTAGCATTCATTTCTCTATCTTGTTGGTGTCATATTGATGCATGATCTATCTTAGCTTTTAGCATAAAATGTAAATAGTGAATGATATAAAAATAATGCAATATTTGTTACCTAAGCTGGAACATTATATTATTTTGGGTGTTTGCTAAGTGATGCATAGCAAGTGGGAAATTGAGAATTGAGAGAGTGAGGCTATGAGGCTAGTTGGAAAGAGGCACCTGCATCTGATACTATGTACTGTCTCGACGCCAACATATATACATTTATAATCTTTTTTTCTATCTCTTACTTTTTCTTTTTCAGGCAAATCTCAAAGATGAATTTTCAGGGAGAAGCCAACACCACCCAAGTTTTTTTTTTTTTTTTTTTTTTTTTTTTTTTTTTTTTTTTTTTTTTTTTTTTTTTTTTTTTTTTTTTTTTTTT
>QANZ01005809.1:106828-137045 GCA_003254925.1 Chamaecrista fasciculata
AAAAAAAAAAAAAAAAACAATTTCCCATCTCCTAATTCAGATTTAAGCGAGTTGAAAATTAATTGTTATTCTTAAACTTTACAAATAGTTAAATTTTCATATTTAGATTTCAGGCCGGAAGAAATATCAGAATAAATTATTTTTTGAATTTATTTCATTTATAATCATCTAAAATAAAAAATAAATAAGAAGCGCGAAAGCATTAATTTAATCTGACATATCTAAAATATTTAAGTTTTTTTCTTTGTAATTCTATATTTTTTTTGTTTTGGTAACTTGTAATTCTATAGTTTGTTCATTCATAAAAAAAAATATATTTTTCATATAAAAAAAGATAAATAATTATTATTAAAGATAAGATATGAATTAAATATTATCTTACTCTATTTTCAAATTTGAATTTGTAATTTTTTTTGGAGTAAATATTTATATTTAGACTCATAAAATATAATTTTTTTCGTTGAAGACTCATAAAATAAAATTTACTCATTAGATATAATATTTGATGTTCCCTGACCGTGTTGAAATAATTGTGCAACAAATCAGAATATATATACCAATGCATTCAGTCTTTTGTAGCTAAAAAAAAATAAATAAATTCTGTTTGAAATATACAAAGATAAAATTCAAATACAAATATTGTTCTTACTTATTCATGGGTAGAGACTGAAATACATATTGTAAATCTTATAAATCTAATATATCAATTATATTGTTATTGAATGTCTTATTTTCAGAATTACATTTTAACACATAAAATCATTTTTCTTTTATGAAAAAAAAAACTCCCGTGTACAATGATTTAATTTGAAAGTATATATATATATATGAATTAGATCATACATTTTATTTAAGAATTGTTTATTTATCAATATATTTTCAATGGATTACCATTAATTAGATGCTATGCTAGGATATAGAAATTATTGGGGAAATTAAAACTTAAATTGTGAATATCTGATGTGATTGTTTGAATTTTAATATATGCAAAGAATAGCACTTTAAAAGACAAAATTAAAGATTTTGTTTCATCAATCAATCACTAAATCATTATAGACAAACAATATATATGACATTATTCTGTTATGAAATGCTTTTCCACTAAATATTATGCCAGGCTACTACACTAATTATTAGTTACCACTTACCACCCCCTTTACGTAAATATTATCAGTCAAAAAGAATAAAGCAAAATTACTGCCAGATTCACAACGTACTAAACTTTTCTGTACTTTTATCAGTTTATGTATGCATCAGAAATGTTAAAAACATATTGGTTTCACTTTTTAAAATGGCTACACACATATATATATATATATATATAGCAACGATTTGCTGATTTGCCATATCAAATCATTAATGTTATACATATACATAAGGGTACGGTGAAAGTGATTAATTAGCATATATATGAAATTATTTATTTGAGATAGATTGAGCACATGCAAAACGTAACAACAAAAAGCTTCTTAAATATGCAGTCAAATGAATATGTCCTTCTTCCCATAGTAGTGCCATAATAAGTGTCCCACATATCTAATCAAAGGGACACCTGAGCTTGTCCTACACATATATGTATAATTTGTGACTAAAGAATTCTTGTGCTCGATCCAAGGCCATGTACATATATGTATGTATATATGTAAAGAAACTAATAAACTTAAGGGGAGTGTACTTATGTCTGGATATAAATGATGGGTATGTGTATATATGTGTATATATATATTAGTATAAGTGAAAGATTTAATGAAAACTTTGGGTATAATAGAGAGATATCTTGTACTTGATATGTAAACCAAAAATCTAACAACCCCATGTGTTTGATTCTTAGGCTATATGTAGGATAGATTTTTAGTAGTACTTATGGATGCATAGCTTTAAATAAAATTAGTATTTGAGAATAGTATGCACATGAAGCCCTCTATATCTTCTACTTTTTTCAGGTCTCTTTCAGCTTTTCCTTCTAACTTGCTCCAATTTCTTTTTCTTGTTGTTGGCTCTAATAAGCTGCCTAAAAAATTAAAATTTGTACTTTATTCTATGTTCATTTTATACATTAGTGTGTATTTTGCTTTTTATGTTAATTTTGACTTTGTTGCTTGGTGGTATGTACCATCAATCCATCATGTCTTATACCGTACTATTGTATATTTTTCTTTTATTTTATTTTTCCCAAAAGCTTGTATTCCATATCTCAAAAGTATTATAATACATACAACACAATACAAACGTATATATCTTGTAAATTAAATTATAATATATTCCAACAGAAGAAAGAAAGAAATTAAAGAAAGAAAAGTGTCCATCAAGAAGTTCATCTTGATTTAATTGGTATTTTTGGCACTTGTTGAATCCGAATCAATAATTAAGGGCACATAAAAAAAGAGTAAATGATTAGTCTTCTGATGAAGACAAGTTTTTCTCCAATTATTTTTAACAGATAAAAGGAAAAAGATAAAGGTGGGAAAAATTAACTTAAAAAAGACTAGTTAAATTAAGAGGATTATATTATATACGATTAAGTTATAAATTTTAGTCATATGTATTTTACAAACGAATACATAATACATATGCAATGGAAGTTAATAAAAAGAATGTCTCTTCAGTGTATAAAAGTTATAACAGATCACTTTAGTTATTTTGTTTACTGAATATAACAGATCACTATATATTATTCTGATCTTCCATATCAAATATATATATTTGTTAATAATTAGAACTATGCCACTAATCATAATTCTTAACTTTTCAATAAGGAATATGCACTAATCATCATCTATATCATCGATCATCGTCATCATATAGATATATATGAACTCAAATGGATTATTACTTATTATTAGTTAAAGTAGCTGCTAGCTACTATATATAGTAACAATAACTTTGTAACATAAAAAGAAACAATAAAGTAAAGTGACAGTAAAGTTTATTATGAATCAAAAGCTACTTTCAGTTTCACATACAACAGGACAGTAAGGAATTAAAGAAGAAGCACATAACTAATAATTGAAACTAATTAAAGTGACAGTTAAGTAGATTACGTGCCTAATCTGCCTAATTAGCTATTTTTGACTCTTAAGTCACATGGTCACGTGACTATCCTTATAACAACTTGGCCTCATCACTATCACAATATTTTCGCTATATATATATATATATATATATATATTGGAAGCATCACACAAGAAACAAGCCTATATATATAACCAATTAACCCAATTAATTATATAATCTCTCTAGCTACCTTTCTTCCAACACATATATTTTTCTTCTTCTTGTTCTTCAATAATTCCATATATGGCTTCCTTTCCTCAATTCTATTCAAACTACTCTTCTTCATTCATGCCTAGTGATTTCACAGAGTTTCCAATAAGCCAAGCCAATAATATTATTGATAACTACTCATCATCAATAATGTGTGGGGGTCATCAAGATCATATTATTAATAATAATAGCTTCCATATTCCTATGATTGATCATATTGTGTCATCATTGGATTATTCTTGTGACAGTACCATGCAGGCAGCTTCCTCATCATGGGGGCTTCCTACTTCCGATCAGCAACCGGAGATCGGGATGTTGCCGGCGGCGATTTCTTCTTCCGGCGCCGGCAGCATTATTGGTGCTAATAATACTTTTCAGAATTTGAACGGAGGATACCAATTGCAATTGCAGTTACCATTAAATCTGAGTGAGTTTGGAGATGAATGTTGTGGGTTTGTGGAGGATATTAAGCCTCCTCTTTATCCTAATACTCCCACAGAAAACTGGGTATGTCTTTCTTTTTTTCTTTTTTATTTTTGTCAAATTTTGAAAATTCATTCTTGTTAGTTAATTTTAGGCAAAATTATTAATTAATGATTCTTTTCTTTAACCATATATTGCTTCTTTATAGACAGAGAGACATGCAATATATATATATATATATACAGATCATCTTCTCTATCTTCCCTATATTGAGAGATTTTGGATATATATAAATAATAGAGGTTATATATCTATATATGAATAATAAACAATTTACGTGTAATTAATTTGGAATAAATATATATATGTATAATGAATGCAGGGAACAACATATAATCAAGGTAATCAAATAATGGGAGGAGTTGAAGAACCAAACAACATAAAGGTAGGAAGATACTCAGAAGAAGAAAGAAAGGAAAGAATTCTCCGATATTTGAAGAAAAGAAACCAACGCAACTTCAACAAAACTATCAAGGTCTTTTTATTAATTAATTAATTACTCTCACTCACTCACTCACTCACTCTGTTTGTTATATGAAAATATATATAATAAATAATTGTTAATATTAATATCCATATACATATATACAGTATGCATGTCGGAAAACCCTAGCAGATCGGAGAGTGAGAGTGAGGGGAAGGTTTGCAAGAAACAACGAGATGTGTGATCAGTTAATGGACGATATCACTCTCAAAAAGACTGAGAATATTCCTCACAAACAGGACTTGTATGGCGGTGACCATACTATTCAATTTCAGGTATTTTTATTTTCATTATTCTATTAATATATATATAATTCATTGAGTTAAACTTTTTTTTCTTTTCTAGCTATATATGACAATATGTATGGTTATTAAATTTTTGAATAATTGGATTTTTTTTTTTTTTGACAGTTGAAGAATGAGGACGATGAAGATGATTGGCTGCAAGAAGCTATGGCTAGTTTGGTGTATCTATCACATTCGTCGTCCGAAGATATGTAGAACAAAGATATATATATTAGATACTATGTATGATCACTATATTAATCTAGTTAATTATTGTACAAGCAGCAGGAGTGGGACTACAATTCTATTACTATATATATAGCTCTTCTTGGATTATATAAATGGGAAGAGAAGAGAGACACAGCTGAGAGATTTTAACTTGTAAGCTAAAGATCAATTGGTTGATCCTTTTGAGTTTTGATAATTAATTATATATATTAATTAAGCACGTAGGTTAGAATTAGATAAAAATATTTATGATATATATGTGTGTGTAACACCCCTTAGCTTGCAATCTTGCATGGCGGTGTGTAACTCGCTGCTGTACATTATTATATAATTGATCATTAAATTGATAATAGTATTTGGATTCGATCTGCAGGCATGAGGCATCTTTAATTTTATGAAGTAATTGAAATTTGGGAGTAGCTATAGCTAGCTAGCTAGTTTGACTGGATACTTGGGTTTGATTGAAATAAAGTTACAAATAATAATAAAAATATAATATTCTATCGAAGGATCTCGTTGATGCAATGCATGTTTGAATGGACATAAAGATTCCGATAAACCTATATAGGAGCTTATTATGAGTCACTGTTACTTAATAGATCTACCTATCTATATATAGCTACCTATACCTATTGATCGTTCTGATTCAATCTTTGTGATGATTACTGATACCTGAGACTTGAGAGACAATAATAATAATCATCTTATATAATCTCTTTCCGCCGTTAAAGAAAATAATTAAGAATTTTAAGCATTTCTTGATTTCAAAAAAGATCTAATAATCTAGTACACACACATGTATGTGTACATGCATATGGAATAGAAGAATTGGCCGGTTACATTAATTTAAAAGTTCGTCTTTCAATTGGAATCGTTTTTGCAGTTCCCTTACTTTTATGAAAGGAACCTACAAATTTTATCGGAATTTTATGATAAAAGGCACAAAAGGAAAAAAAAAAAGAAATAAAGTGTAAAAGTGCTTCAATTCCTTGCTTAAAACAACCGATAATAATCGATAAAGCCTCTGATTTCTACTATCGAAGCTACATCTAACATAAAAAGAACCTTCTGGCCTATTTTAATTTACACCTTTTCATATCACGTATTTAGATTTTATATTACATGTAATAATTTTACAAAAGAATTGCAATCTGATCGAGTGCAATAAAAAAAAACAATTATGGTATGATCTTTATTAAGTATATATGGCCTTTTAATTAATTTGCTTCAAGTTGGTGTATGTGTGGGTATGAGAAAGTGACACATAGTCCTAGCTAAAATCCCAAATAGCTAGGTAGGTTAGAGTGGGTTAATTATTAATGTTGAAACAGTAGTAAGAAAATAGGATAGCAGAGTCTTATTGGTGACTAAAGAATTGAATTCTAATTCCTTTACAAGGTATGATATGCCTTGCCAAGGAGTAGCTAGGCATCTAAAATAATGGTTCTTATTTGGATTCAAGCATATATACATTCTTAATGGATAATTCTGAAAAAAAAAATATCTACACCAGTACTCTATATATTTAATTTGCTGCAAATTAAGTTAGCCAATAGTTTATTAATTAACATCTCCTTAATTTGAAACTTAATTAATCTTGAAATATATATAATTAAAGCATTAGTTATTTGCTTGTCACTTTCATGACAAACACTATTGCCAACAAATGATTACTATCTAGCTATATATTATATATAGCCCTATCTCCTATTCTACTTTGCATCTTATGTACAAAGTCATGATTCTGCTCCTTAATTATATGTATTATAAAAATATCTATATATATAAATATGTGTGTGTATACGTGAGACTTTTAATTTAAGCTGGTCACATATATTTATAGCTTCTGACTGTTCCAAAATTGGAGCCCCTGGCCCCTACTTGTCGATATGTCATATTGTCGTGTTCCTTAATTTTTTTTTAATTAATCCTACATATGCCTTCATTGATGCCCTATATACTTCCTTATATATATATTTCATTTTTTTAATTGGTTTTTTTAATCTGTAAACTATATATCAACTTCTATGGTAGCTAGCTAGTGGTGTCCTTTTCATATTTATATATCTTCCCCTCCACTCTCTCATCACTCATCATAGTCAATCAAGACTTTTTAATTAGCCCATATATAAATACAATACAGGTCATGGCCACGTACGTCTATATCGATATAGCTAGTCCTTTCATAATAATTTATTGTAATCTAATAGCTATAATATGTCTAATTAATTGTGATACTTATCACGACTTAATTATGAGTCCGTTGCAACCACATGCATATATGTGGTGATTTGATTTTGAAGATCTCATTGACATATGTATAAGGAGAATAGAACTTAAAAGAGAATATATATATATATATAAATTCTCTAAAAAAGTAAATGAAGTGTAATTAATGGAGAGAAATATATATATATATATATCAATGTTATTAAAACTGGACCAGAGAGTGATCCGGACAGACCTTCGAGTCATGGGTTGATTAGTTCAATCGGTTGGACCGACAGTCAAATCGAATGACGTCATAAATATATAAATAAAATAAATACTAATTACTTTAAATATAAATATTCCATAATTGATAAAATATAACTATAAACTTTATATAACAATAAGATATACTTATGAATCCATAATTTCATTATCCAACATAAATAAAATATACAGAAGTCACAACATGAATAATTAAGTAAAAATGAAAAAAATGAGGTTTTAGAGTTTCATATTACTTTTTTGCATTTGGCCCACAAAATCAACAAAAAAATGTTTTTTCCATAGAAAATAGTGACCAGGCCAGTATTCTAAAAACCGCTTCGGGTTACGGTTCAACCTGGGTCAATCCGGTCCAAAGCGATTTTCGGCGGTTCAAAGCGGTCTAACCTTCTGAACAATCCAATGGTCCAAACCGAGTCGTCTTCACTCTTGGGTTCGAGTCAGACTGTTTCGACCGTCTGGTTCGATCCAGGTTTCATAACAATGATATATATATATATACACACGTTAATTAAACGTAACCTCGTTTGTAATTAAAGAAATAACCAATTTGTTATACTAGAGCTTCTTTATATATTGACTTTGATTTTGAGTGGGGGCTATAACCTCAAAGTTATGGGAAACCAACTTGTTTAGAACATGGTGTCTACTGCTATACAAAAAACAAAAAAGCATAATAGTCAAAAATAGGCTGATTACTAAACTCAGCAATATAATAGATCCTTCATCTCATAGAGTACTCACCTAGCTATCTAGATGGAGTGCACTTCACGTGAAACTAAAATTTGCAATGACAATTTTAATTAATTACTTTCAATTAGTCGATCACTTGTATCTAATTAATTATTTCATTTTCTTGTAATTACTGATGTATAGTACATCAGATTCTACAGTATGAAAAGCTTGTAGCTAACTATATATATAGATATACAATTGATTGTTTGATGTTGATCTTCTAGTTTGTTAGCAATATATGTGATTGGTCTATTATTTAACTGTTAAAAATGTTTGGTAATTTTATATTATTTTCATAGAAAGGGATTGCATTAAAACTTAAAACCAATGTTTGGTAATTTTATCATGTAATTTTTTTAGCACTAAAATGTTGTAATATAAGATTGGTGTAGGGCCTTACTTAGGCCTATATATATATAGTGGAGTACGTGTGGTGGAGAAATATGCTTGTTCTGTTGTTCAAAAGAAGTAAAGAAATTATGATGAAAGAGGAATGCAGGTAAATTTACCAAATCTAAATAAACAGAAGCTGACTATAATCACTACTTTGACAGATGCTGACATAAATAGCATCACTTCGTCAAACTAGGAAAGGAAAAACAACTACTATATGTATATATATTGACCATGCATTAAATTAATTATGTAAATGGTCGAATATATATATATATATATATGGGTGAGTCTAAGATGCAAAGTTTGATTCTTGACATGGGATGCAAATGCTGATGTGGCATAATTATAGCCATTGATATAATTTAATGCTGAAAAATAATAAAAAAATAATAAATTTTTTAACCAATCACAACTGTGTATGGAGTCACAACACTACTTACATATTTCACGTGTCATTATTTTATTGGCTCATGACCCATTGCATCCCATGTCAAGAATCAAACTTTGCATTATAGACTTACCCATATATATATATATATAGTGTAAATCTCAAATTTTTACTACGTACTCGATCTTAGTAGTGAAATTAAAGAGAAGTGTACGTGAAGAAATGGAAATATAGAAATATAGAAATTACATGAAACTAAGAAAAGGAAAGTTATGAAGCAAATGGGTGTCACAAGCAAGCATTCTCACAATCGTAAGAAAGCACTAATACATGGAGACTCAATTTCTCTGATAATTTCCTCCTTCTAGTTGACCCCTCATATCATCATCATAATGCTTTCGCATCATAGTGACTCACTTGAGAATTTGGGCTTATATATTTCATATTTGGTATATGGGGTCTCTCACACACACACATATATAGAAGTAATTAGAAGAATTAATATGGAATTTTTTTTTCAAAATAGTTTCTTAAAATTAATTTGATTTATTGATACTTCTCCTAACACATTAAATTAGAGCTAGCCACATATCTTAATTTTGTGATGGAGAGGAGAGGCTGTAAGCATATATAGTTAAAGTATTTAATTACATGAAATAAAATAATTAAGAATAAAAAACCAATTAAGTATGAGTGCCCTTTCAAATTGTGAAGGGAGGACTATATAGGGACATATGTATCCTCCAAGTGGGTATATATGAAGCTAATAGAGATGATGAATTTGAAAACATGTTCAACAGTGGGGGCCTAATTATTGATTATAAATGTTTCAGAAGATTCAGACTAATTTAAAAGCAAACAAAAAATTGAAATCAAAATGTTTATCAAGAAAAGATTTGAAGGTGACAATATGGTCTTATCATGCCTCCATTTACGACCCACGGATCTACAACAACAAATTAGTGCCACAAGCTAATTAAATAGGGGCCCATATATATACCAATGGAATTTGTAACCAAAACTACTGTATACATACATATATACATATATATGTAAATAAATATATTATAAATCTAACCACGTGAGTGTGGCCTAGTGGTTCCTCACTTGGTCCCTTAACCAAGTGGTGAGTGTTCAAATCTCACCTTTGGGTATGAAAAGAATTTTGTGGCCAGCCGTTTACCCTTAACTGGAGGACTCGCGGCAAAGAGATTAGTCACTGCTCCCGACAGTGGATACCCTTGGTATATTACCAAAAAAAATATATATATATTATAAATCTATATTGGTGGTTGACTAATTATTACATCTGTTACATATTCACTATATATAATTATATATATATATATATATATGAGGATGACATTATTTTTGCGAGCATTTTGGAAACGAAAATCTTTGAGTGACTTTAGCAAGCTAGGTGTGTATTCTTTGAGCACTCTAGGATCATGTGGGTTTGCAAGATATGGAACCATATCAATGTTGCAATTATAGCTATTTATGTATGTGGAACCAGAAGTCTAGCACTTGTCAACTAAATGAACATATATATAAAGCAAATACAGACATGATTGGACAACGAAATGATGCATTATACCTTACTTTTTTTTTCTCTTTGGAAATTAGGTTTTATATATATATACCCATAAATTTTCTGTTGGGAGATGAGGATTTTTCATAATATATTTATTTTTCAATTACATATATATAGCTTAATTGGGATTCGGAACCTTATATTAAGGGTGGGTTTGATGTATTGCAATTTTTGTCATAAAAGGCGGCTAAATATAATCGATCTTGTGGTAAACAAAAATGTATCACTTGAATATTGTTAATTATAGGATGGGACTGAATTGGAACAAACACTTTACTTTGGAGCTTGGACTTTTAGGTTTAATATTCTCTCTCACTGTTAAAACTTTTTTGGAAAAAAAAAAGGATGAGTGAACACAGAAATTTAGTTTAGAAAAAAGAAATGTTCAATAGTGTTAGCTCTTTTGCTAAGCATTCCGAAAATATGACATGTAAATAAGTTTTTATTTTTAAAAATTAACTTTCACTATAACTAATTTTTAAAGATTATGCTGGTGAACATATTATGCTAAATTTCTCATAATTTGAGCTATTACATGGATCATAATGGCCTGTCCTTTTTTGTTTTGGGGAGTGCATATTAATAAACCCATTAGTCAGGCCAAAAATACCCATTATGTTGTTAATGTTAGCCCAACCAAGAGAGAAGGCATAATTGGGCTATTTGAGATTGGGCTTTCCCTTGACCAATAAGTTTGGGCTTTAGAGAGTGCAAAACAATTTGGGCTTTTTATGAAAAAATAATGATGTGAATGTGAGTATTGGTTTTTGACCAAAAAAATAAAATGTGAGTATTGGTTGGGCTTTCCTAACCAACGGCAATATGGACAATTTGTTACTTTTTAGTTTTTATCCATTATTGATCATTTGGAGCAAAAAAAAAATTATTATTTTCTCTTTTGGTAGAAAAAAAAGATCTATTATTGATCATATAATATACACACACATTTATCCCAATCAAGTTCTTCTTTTCACGTTTTAATAGGCAATATCGGAAGTGGGTCACACATGTGGATTGGTTTGGATAGGTATTTTTGTTCACATGATTATTAGCCAATATTTGAATGTTTTAAAAAAAGAATGATGAGTTGATGAGTTAAAAAAAAAAAAAGAATGTAATATAACACAATAACTATATATATTAATCATAATAAGTTTTCCTCTCCAATATTTTTGTGGGTCAGCTAATTGGTACAATCATGATTTTTCTCCTATTGCTTTTACGGGCAATTAATCATAATAAGTTTTCCTCTCCAAACTAATCAATGAAAGCCCCACAACCTATAATTAGTATAGAGAGACTAGTTTTACGATCATGATAACAAGGTTTTTAAAATCGAACTGGCCATTGAATCGGGTGACTGCTTAAGGTTCAATGATCCAACCGGGATCGAACAATTAATAATTAAATAAATTAAAAGTAATATATTCAATTTAAAGTAATAAAAATATACTAATAACTAATAAAAATATTAATAAATTATTTTTATTTAATTATTATAAGTAAGAATATTTTTAATAATATATGCCCCAAATATATTAGGTTTTTATATAATAAATTAAATATATTATTATTAAATAGTTTAAATTTAAATTTGATTGAGTTAAAAAGTGAGAACTAGAAAGATAAAAGATTAAATATTGAAGTGATAACTACCAAATAACTTATTATTTTGAGTCTAAACTTAATAAAAAAAAAACTTTCAAAGTAACATCATTTTAATTCTAAAAAGTAAGAAAAAAAATGAACAAAAATATTCTGAACTGGTTCAACCTCAAACTGTCCGATTCATGGCGGTTTTTTCCGGTTTCTGACTTGGCCATCTGGTTCTTGGCCGGTTTTCTAGCTAACTCGGACGGGTTTTCAAAAGAGTGATGATAACTGAATCTCTATGAGGTTGAATTCTAAAGGTAATTATTAAATATACTTAATTAGTTTCATGCATACGTGAAGGACAGCTATATATATCAATCTAATCTATAGTACTAATGAATCATGATGAGATATATAGTAAGTCACAAAGTTTAATCATTTACATAATGAAGGTGAACTAATTATACATATTATTTATATAATCTTGATCACCATCATCCATCATACATGGCTGGCGGGCAGAGTAGTTATGAAAGGAGAGGCATATATATAAAAGAAAAAAAAAAGTGATAAGAGACACACAAAGCAAAAAGGGTGTGTATTAGTGTATACATATACATATGTAGGTACATATATATATATATATATATAGCATATGTATATAATTAAGTAATGAACTGAGGGAGACAAGACACAAGAGAGAAATTAAAGGAAAGCGGTGCATGCATATAAGCATGATAATGATCCTAAATATATGAAGGTAGGTATAATGATATTAGTTAATTAGTTAATGAAGGTGGGAAGGTAGGTAGCATTAGGAGGAAGAGCACAATTAGAATTAGTGGGGCATATATTATTATTATTGTTGTTGTGCATATAAGAAGAGGATGATGATGATGAATTAGTAGAAGAAGAGGAAGTGAAATGGTGCATTTTGATTTGAAGAAGGTGAGCATGAGCAATAGCAAGTTGAGATTGAAGAGTGTGAACTTGTTGTTGAAGAGAGGATATGGCTCCCACACACCCATACACAGGATCCCTCACCCTTGCATTTGCTTCATACACCATTGAACTCACTGCATCACTCCTTTGCTCCTCACCTACTTCCTACACTCACATATTATATATATATATATATATATATATTATACCTATAAATTAAATCAATCATTTATATATATTATTGTTGACTATATATAAGAGAAAGTATATACATATATTGACATATAATATATTTTAATTTACTGGCGCGCCTTGGCTTGCTTTGAATGGTTCAATGGACAACCACCATTGAAATATTGATTCTATATGTATACGCTGACTCAAAAGCTAACCCTTGCAATAACTTTTCTTGGTAGGTACTGTTATACACTGTGGAGGTCAATGACCTTCTTGTATTTTATTATGAGAATCAGCTATACATATATATTTACAATTATGTCACCAATATATCATGCATACAGCATAAGTTTTGTTTCAAAATTAAAGTTACAATATATATATATATATATAATATTAGATGCTTTTATTTTATGTTGGATCAACGTGACTTTTGGACATATGCTAGACAAGCGGTCCTTATCCATGATTTTAAAAGATAGAAAAAGGAAAAAAAAAAAAAAATCAGNTTTATGTTGGTTGTTATCTTATTGGATACTTTAGTTTATGAAATTGTTTTATTTCTTAGCTTATATTTACGATGGACTCCTTGACATCTTTAATTTATGATTAATTATATGATAAGACTATATATAAATTCATGATGTTGGATAAGGATCTTAATATATGTTGTAAAATAAATTTATGAACTATTTATTTATATATCTATATATATTAGTAATTTTCTTTATAATTTTTTTTTAAAAAAATTCATAGAATTTTACTACCCTCAATTTGATTTTACAATTCGATTTATCTTATATCTCTTCTAACTCTGAGTAAAATCTTTGATAATACTATTTAAAATTCAACCGTGGATTTAAGTGATACTAACAACTGTTCACCGATGAATCCCACCTACCTTGGGCGTTGGTACAGGTGTCATAAAATAGAAAGTAGTATGCTGTAAATGGTAAAATCTTCTACTTAACTACCTGACAGAATCTGAGTACTAGTGGAAAATAAGAGTGAAAGAAGGAATTGAACATATAACTTATACTATAAAAATTATGGAAATCAAATTATATATGTGTGCAAGAGAGCATAATATAATGAGCAAACCCTCTTTTTGGTCCCTCAATTGTTACTGAGTCGAAGAATCGGTCCCTCTATTGTGGGAAACTACAACTCAGTCCCTCAATTGTACAATCCCGTTTACGTTTTGGTCCCTCACGTCTGGTCCGTTAGTGATAGAGGTGTTAAGTGATGACATGTCACCGTTATCTGCTTAGGTGGCCGTTAAATGCTTAGTTGAGGGACCAAATCCTCGACTCAGTAACAATTGAGGGACCAAAAAGGGGGTTTGCTCAAATTAGTATCCAACTCATTTCCACTTGACACCTCATTAAAACTACTCTCTTGCAATTTGGTCCCAAAACCCCTAAATCCGCTAAAACTTTTTTTAATCCTCTTATTCATCTTTTTCATCTTCTTCATTCATTTTAGTCCCAAATGCTAAAAATAAAATTGTAAAGTATCCCAAAACCCTTCCAAACATTCCAATTTAGTCCTTAAATGTATTAAAAACCCTAAAACTTAAGCCCCAAACTCTAAATGAATTCGAAATTGGAATGTTTGGAAAGGTTTTGGGATACTTTACAATTTTATTTTTAGGATTTGGGACTAAAATGAATGAAGAAGATGAAAAAGATGAAGAAGAGGATTAAAAAAAGTTTTAGGGGATTTAGGGGTTTTGGGACCAAATTGCAAGAGAGTAGTTTGAATGAGGTGTCAAGTGGAAATGAGTTGGATATTAATTTGAGCAAACCCCCTTTTTGGTCCCTCAATTGTTACTGAGTCGAGGATTTGGTCCCTCAACTAAGCATTTAACGGCCACCTAAGCAGATAACGGTGACACGTCATCACTTAACACCTCTATCACTAACGGACCAAACGTGAGGGACCAAAACGTAAACGGGATTGTACAATTGAGGGACTGAGTTGTAGTTTCCCACAATTGAGGGACCGATTCCTCGACTCAGTAATAATTGAGGGACCAAAAAGGGGGTTTGCTCTAATATAATTGAAATTGAACCTGTAACATTTTGTGGACATTGCTGGCGCCAAAAACCTTGTGGACAGTTGCAAACTTGTGGGGTTGATCCGCCGGAAAATATGGAGCAAACAGGCATTCCTCAGCGCATTTCCGACGAAGAAGCTTGCATGCAGCACATGGCGACATCGTCCCATGCTTTCTTCCACTTTCCTTCATCAATTAATTAATTATATTAGCTAGGTCAATGTTATTTGTGAATTATGTTAATTTTTTAACATTTTATAGATTTAATATGAAGCAAAAGGGGAAGAAGGAGAAGTAAAAATTAAAGGCAAGATTTGAGAGAAGGGAAGATTAAAAGGGAGGGGGGCATAAGGGAGAAGAGAAGATGATGTTATATAGGGGAAAGACAAATGTATATATGACACCAAATCTTCAAGGGCCCCTCAAAAGATAGAAGCCCTAGATTTTGTTGGAAAATAACAACGTTTTTGCTGACATCTTTTGCCCCACCGTTATATGTTTTTTTTTCTCTCCTTATTTTCTTCTTAATTAATCTTTAATTTGATATTATATATATATTCTTTTTTTTTTTGGTCCAATATATATATATATATATATATATTCTAAATATTATTGGTAATTTTATAAATGTACTGATAATGACAAATGAAATCAATATATACTCCCTAGCAAATAGTTAGCATGTGCAATATTCGATCTTTTCTAGTTTGTTACGAGCTGTAGGGTCAACCTCAGTTTCTATTTTTTACCCTCTTACTTGTACGTCAAAAACATGCTCATATTAGTCAAAATATAATGGTCAAAATCTCATTTTGGTTCCTAATATTTGTTTTAAATTTTATTTGGGTCCCTAATATTTTCTATTCCATTTCAGTCCTTAATGTTTTCAAATTGTTCTATTTTGGTCCCTAAATACTGAATATGATCATATCTCTCTCAATTCAAGTCTGAATGTGATGACATTGAAATTATAAGTTACTCTTGATGAATTCTTTCTCTTTCTAATCAAGGTCATCAGCAAACGAGATTAAATTAGACTTAAAAGCGAGTCTCTCATTTTAAGTCTGAATGTGACGAAATCAAAACTATATGAGTTACTCTTGATGGGTTCTATTTTTGTCCAGTTAGAGTCATCGACAAATGAGGTCAAATAAACAGTCTTGTTTGGATCAAACCAAACCGAACTATTCAAACTGGAGAAAAGAGTGGTTTTGTTTGACCCCAAAACTATTCCAAGAGTTGGACAAGAAATAACCGGTTAAGAACCGTGTTCAAACCATAGTGGAAAAAATCAGACCGGACCGGGCGGTTCAATCGGTGAACCGGACACTAGACCGGTCCAAAACAAGGTCTAATACCGTTCTGCAGTTGACCCGATGAGTCACTGGTTCAACCGGTGGATCGGCGAGCCGTGAACCGGTTTGACCCGACAAATTTTGCAAAAATTACATATTGATCCCAAAAAATTACAAATTAGTCCCTCGATACATATTATCTAGGGACTAAAATGAAAACTTTAAAAAATATTTAGGGTCAATATGTAATTTTTACAAAACCTGTTATGGTTAAAATTACAAAATAGCTCCAAAGGGTATCAAAGTGTTTAATTTTTACTTTATATTTAAATTATTGTAAGATATTAATGTGTATTTGATAAATATGTATATTTGAAAATGTATTTTTTAAGTAAACTCGTTGAACCAGTGACCCAGTGGAAGAACCATTGAACCAGTAACTCGAGCCTTTCACCGGGTCAATGGCCGGTCCGATTTTTTGACTGTGTGTCAAACTAAATTCAACCGCTGGACTGCTAAAAAGCCGGATAGTCTAATATTTTTTTTTTCAAAATTGAATTTCTAAATGGGCCAATTCAATTAATGTGTAAGTCCGAAAGAAAAAAAAAAAAGTAGCCAATTGTATATGATATTTGAATTTTTTTGTGCGTTATACCATCTTCATCTCATTCTCATTTTTATTTTGGTCCCTTATATATTAATATTTTCAATTTAGTTCCTTAAAGTTTTTTTCTCAATTTAGTCCTTAAAAATATTTTTTTATCTATTTAGTTACTCAAAAATTATTTTATTATCAATATTAGTCTTTTTATAGAAATTATTGTATTATAAATTGAATTATTTGCAATAAATTATCAATTTATAACTATATAATTTATATTTAAAATAATTAATAAATATTACTTATTATATCATTTAGTTTAATCATTAATTTGATCGAATAAATTAATCAAACCGCAAACCAAACACTTTTTTATTCACTGAACGTTTGATTCTAACAACATTACAAATAACAACACAAATCAATGGATTAGCTAGGGCATAGACGAAGAGAGGGACAGAACTCAGGAGAACGAAAACATGGAAAAATAAAAAGTAAAATATATGAATTAAAGTTCAAGGCTGCGCTTAATTACAAAATTATTTAAGTGAAATAATTGATTTATTTGATGTTTGACATGCATGTTAACGTGAATATATTGATATGTCGTTGCGTGTTAAGTGGTGGACAAGTAGGGTATTGATGATACATAATTAGCCACATACATGACAAAGACAGATTAGAATGTGAATTAAATTCATAATTATAAACATTAATACATTATGTATGATCATCTTATAATCTTAATGACTCGATCACATAAATATAATAGTCAGAGGTATGTCCTTATTAGCACCTAGGTATAGCTGCCTCTTCCCTTTGCTCTCTTTCTTCTGTGCGAAGCTCCTTTGGGTCTTAGCGGTGGTGGCCTTCCTTTGTTTATCTAGAGTTGAAAATCTCTCCCTTGTGAGGGTTCTTCTCTCTCTTTATGAGAGTGTTATTTTATTTCAAGGGTTTTGTGGCAATAACGTTTTGGATCAGGGATTCTACGGCGTCGATCTAGTCTGGCTTTCTCTACGACGACGACTACGAACTAGGCATTCCACGACGGCTTCCTGGTTTGATTTTGATTTTTGCGTGCTTGGTGGAGTTTTGTTCTGGGTCAGGTATGTCCACAGCGTCGTCTCTTGTTTGCTTCTAAGGCGGCTTCCAAGGCGACGTTTTATCAAAAAATTATTGTTGCTTTGAGTATCTGTTGGTTGTAGCTTTAGTTGGATCTGTAGATTTATTAATTTGGCAGCTGATTGTCTTGCCAATTTTTCTTACACGAGGATAGATTGCAAATATCATGTCTAGTGATGTTGCTTGTTTTGCTTTGTTTTCGTTTGTACTATGTCTGGCTTTGTCTTGCTTTTGAATGAATTATGTTTCAGGCAAAAAAAAAATAATAATAATAATTGTAGGTATGAATTAGTTAAAGGGAGGGAAATTTAATTCATATCATCAATCCAACTCATTATTAGATTTAGCACAAAAACAAAACTCATTTAGATCTAATCGTCCATTTAATTAATTAGATGATATTTTTATATATAAATTTTCTTTAATTTATTAGGGGCAAAGATCAAGTGCAGCTTTCTTAAACTATTACTTTAATTTATTTCCGCCAAAAAAAAAACTATTACTTTACAATATCTATTATGTTTCAGTTACCTCATCAATTAAGGGATGAAGATTTAAGACGGATTAGGTTGTTTGGACGTACGTTTCTTTGTTAAAAAATTAGTAATAATTAATTTACTTTTATACGTTGCTTAACTTGATCCTGAGTACATACATATTGTTAATTACATTGTTGGGTCTAACGGCAACCTATGTCATTATTTTATTATATGTGCTTCTGATTTTCTACTGATATCCACTGAGAGATCTTGACGCAAGTTTATGCAGGGAGACATATTTTTATGTCACAACGATTGAAAAGAGTATAATAATTTTCTTCCTAAGTTCTATAATAGTGAGATAAATAAACTTATAAGAATAGAAACAATACGTAGTTTTGAACTCATCACATTCGAATTTAAAACAAGTGAAATATGACTATATTCAATAGTTTGTGACCAAAATGAAATATTTTGCCAACATTTATGACCAATCTGAACATTTTGAAGAAAGGACCAAAATATTTCAGAGGAAAGCCAACATTAAGGATTAATTTGAACATTTTGAAACATAAAAAATTAATTGACGTACTTAAGGAAAATAAATGCACGTTGAAGTCAAATAATTACAGGTTCATTTTAGGACCAATTCAAAATAGGATTTATCTAACATGTGCCCTTACGGCACATTTTAAGGTTTCTTTTGATTGGTTAGTAGAGCATCTCATATCTTGAAATCTACGAAAATTCATTTAAAATATCATTTTTAATGTTTGGAAACTCAGTTAACCAATCAAAAGAAACCTTAACATATGCCCTAAGGGCACATGACCCTTCAAAATATCACTGGGAAGAGAAAGCCAACATTAATAAGTTTTACACACCAATCTCTTGCAAGTGAAACCAAGAGAATCAAATTAAAAAACAAGCAGAGGAAACAAAAGGACATGCAGAACTGAAGTAAAGATAGATGAAGAAAGATGTAGCTTCATTAAAGAAATTAATGAGAGCAATAACCTGTAATGAGAGCAATAGATGAAGATAGATTTGTCAAAATATCATTGAGAGCAATAACCTGTAATTTGTAACAAGAGTAAAAAGAAATGAACTGATATTCAGAGAATTAATGAGACCATATAGTAAATTAAAGAAATTACACAAACTATATATATTTATGTTTCGTTATATATATATATTTATATATTAGTGAGTGGTGTGAAAAATTAAACTTAAGATAGACCAAATCTTAAGCAAACTTCTCATCAATGGGGGTGCAACCCACCATGAAATAAGCTAGAATTCATTGACTTATCAGCCAAATTATATAAACTGCTTATATTATAACGTTTAAGTGAATTCAATCTAGCTAATCCTCCAAGAATATCTCTACATACATAGCGCACTACTATAGTCCCAATTAATTAAGTCCAAAAATCAATTAAACAGTTTTTTTAGGGTAAATTACACGGAAGGTCTTTGTGGTTTGGCCCATTTATAGAAAGGGTCCTTGTGGTTTTAAAAGTGATAAATAAGAACATGTGGTTTGCTCTATTAACAAAAAGGGTCCTGAGGTATATTTTCGTTCAAAATTTGACAGAATTCTTGGCTAAAATACTATTTTAAGACCCTAAATATTAATTTTTATGCATTTGACTACCTATTTGTATGAGAGAAGAACTTTGACATAAAAAAAAAGTTTCATAGTAATAAATGAAATTTCACCCTTGAGCTTAGTATCAATACTCTAATATATTATTATTAGTCCAAAGTCTTATATAACAAGACCAAAATATAAGAAAGAAAAAAAAATTAGGAGTTTTATTCAACTTAGCACCAAAAAAAACACACACACACCCATACCTACACCCTCACGGCCTCCTCTTCTTCTTCTTCCTCCAACTCCGCCGTCACCACCCCCTCCGCCCATTCCGCGACTGTTAGCGTCTCTTCCCCCCACCCTCACCTCTCTCTTCTTTGACGACTCTTCTTCTTCTTTTCCCTCGTCGGCTTTACTCCTTCAACAGCAACCACCGATCCAGCACAACCCTAGCGACTATGGATTCAGCTTCAAGATGGAGCTGAAGATGGTGAATCTGATGCAGGAGAAGTCGTGCCAGAGTCCGGGCGAGATAATCTCATAAGTGGAAACGCTGGAATTGGACGACGATTGCAACGGTGGAGGAGAAGATTTCGACGCCCATCCTCGGCGAAGGAATTGAGGAGGATGGTGAGAGAGTATTAGAAGAGAGAGGTGAGAGTGGGGGGAGAGACGCTGACCGTGGCGGAGGGGGCGGCGGCGACAGCGACGGGAAGAAGAGGAGGTCGTGTGTGTGTGTGTGTTTTTTTTTTTTTTATTTTGGTGCTAAGTTGATTAAAATCCTCAGTTTTTTCTTTTTTCTTATATTTTGCTTATTATATAGGACTTTGGCATAATAATATTATATTAGAGTATTGATACTAAGCTCAAGGGTGAAATTTCATTTATTACTGCCTTTTTAAGCCTACGACTTCTATACAAAGAAGTAGACATGACTCTACTTTCACACATTTTCTCTACCCAAAAGACACAAGTATTTTACACTTTTACTCTCCCTATTTCACTTAGTCTTGCTCATGTATGTTAAAGAAACTCCAAAACACTCATATATATATATATATATATATATATATTAACCAATTCATCAAACACACTTGAATTTTCAAAACAGCCCGTTGGAAATGCATTCATAGCACATTACAATGAAGTAATGATAGAAAAACGTTGGTATGCAATAAAAGCCAAAAATGAATGTAAATAACGACTCATCAAAATTATTGATATTGAGATGAAGAGCAACGTGCACAATTTCAAAAGCTTATGAAACTTTTTTTTTGTTGTTGTCAAAGTCCTTCTTTCATATAAATAGGGAGTCAAACACATAAAAATTAATAGTTAGGGTCTTAAAATAGTATTTTAGTCAAGATTTTCGTCAAATTTTGAACGAATATATATATCTTAGGACCCTTTTTGTTAACAGAGTAAACCACATGTCCTTATTTGTCACTTTTTAAACCACGTAGACCCTTTCTGTAAATGGGTAAAATCAGATGAACCTTTTGTGTAATTTACCCTTTTTTATATAAAACTCAAATAAAAAATATTTTTCAGAAATGGATTAAAGTCAAATTCATGAATAATTGCTTAAGTAATAATATCTAGTTCTTAAATTAAATTTAGTCATTGATCGATTATATATGTTAACTACGCACTTAACAAATTATTGTGCAAATTATGTCACCTAACAATATTGATAACAAAATCTTGATTATCAGTCTCAACTACTTTCTTCATCTTCTCTAGCAATTACATACATGTATGTACGTAGCCCGTAGGATCCTACTTATGAGTTGATGGATTTGATATCTTGGTTTATGTTTTTGTAATTGTCGGTGCTTAATTCCCTCTCCCTCTCTCTCTCTCTCTCTCGTGCAAATTATTGAAAACTTTATTCTCATTCAAGCTAATACATCAATCAGATTAATTGAACATAACAAAGGCTATAATTATAGATTCGATATTAAGATATGTAGTGCAGCTGTAGGAATATTAAAGACTTAGCAATATTGTTCTTCATGCTATTGCATACAAAGTTGACTTTTCTGACGTAGTTTGCAACTTTGCATGCCACGTATACCTAGTATGATTTAAAATTTATTTTTCTGCTATAACCGGCCCATTTTAATTTCTTGAAAAATGTTGAAGTTTGTGATATATTTAGATTAGTGGGATGAATCTAAACTATACTTGGAATTGAGCTAAAATCCATCTGATGATCTGTTGAGAATTTAATCCTTATGAGAAGAGAAATGTTAGAGAAAGTAGTAGGGAAGTTTGCAATTTGCTGAGAGCCACTAATTTGCTAGACACTTTCGCTAATTAAGCCTCATATAACCATTCTAACATATATATATAAAGGAGAAAAAATGGTTTATTTATTAAAATATAAAATTAATATAAGATGGTGGTATTAGTCGGTATATGACTATTAATTTGATAGGACCACTGATAGTAAGTTGGCTCTCACAAGTTAGACTCTTTTCCTGAATAGATTAACAGTCAGACTGATTTATCAAAGAACGACTCTATTAAACTTATAAGTGAATCATGGTCGGATCCAATTAGACCGTGCTTTAAGAGAATTGACAACTTAATATACTTACAATATATATATAACAAAAATAATACTTATAATTAGTGTTAATCTATAATTTAAAATTATTTGATAGAAATAATCTAGCAGTTTCTCGTTTTGATCGACTTTATATGATGATAGCTTTTTTCTAAGAATTCCCTGTACCGTGTAATAGTTCTCATATACATATGCACGTGCTTGCCAAGTAGTTCTGATCAAATTAGATTGGCATTCTCGCCTTCTCGGCTTATCAAGCTTATATATACATCTAGAAGGATTTTTTTGAAATTTCTATTTTTTGGTTCTCTGCAAAATTTATTTTACTATAGTTATTGACTTATAATAATTAATCAATTCTCACACAGTAGTCATCCATTAATTCATATTTTGTACAATATATTCTAAAAGTAAACTAATTAATTATATTATTGTTTCGGTACATTAATCAATAGCCCATTAGCATTACAAAAGAAATAGATTAACATTTCATGGGAGACAGATCCATTGTAGTGGATCTGCAGTGTGACACAAACACTGCAACAATTCATTAAAAACGCAGTGTTTCAATTATTTATTATTTTTTTTTGATAAAGATGAAATTATATTAAAAAACAAGAAAGCAATAACATAGGGGCATATCAGAAGAGGATATGCAGCTCATCTACAACTAGAAGATAAAGAAGAGGAACAAGGCAAAACATTACAATCCAAAAGAGAGGAGCTACTAGAGGTCCCCTTACAGTTTCTGGGAAAAGAGAAAAGCATGAAGTCATACAAACAATGAAGGTAAATAAAACTAGGCATATTAAAGAAAATAGTCCTATGGCATAAGGAAGAACGAGCCCAATTTGCCAGAGAATCTGCTGGGTGATTTGCTTCCCTGAAGATGTGTTGGATACTAGCTTCTTCAAAGAGTTGCAGGAAACATCTGCAGTTATGAATAAGTGAGAACAGATGGTGATGAGAAAGATTATTATGGGTAGTAAGAAGCTGGACAGCAAGAGATGAGTCTGTTTCAACTATAATGTGTGAAATGTTAAGGTCTCTAGCTAATTGAAGACCATGTAGAATACTCCATAATTCAGCTTTGAGAATAGAACCTGCACCAAGAAAGACAGAGTAACCCGAAAACCAGTTTCCATGATGATCTCTAATCAGACCACCAACTCCTATCATGTTATCCTTTGCTGATCCATCACAGTTAAGTTTATAAAAAGGGGGGGTGGGGTTTTGTCCAATGAGTGAACAGAGTGGTATTAGGGGGTTTAGTAATGGAGTGAGAAGAGTGGAGGTAAAAGAATTCTATTGCTTCAGCTTTACTAGAATTGATGA
Organism: Chamaecrista fasciculata; assembly: GCA_003254925.1. Taxonomy (NCBI): domain Eukaryota; kingdom Viridiplantae; phylum Streptophyta; class Magnoliopsida; order Fabales; family Fabaceae; genus Chamaecrista; species Chamaecrista fasciculata. Next base: position 130,950 of record QANZ01005809.1, read on the forward strand.
TACGGGTGGGATTAAACACTGTTTTATTAAATAAAAAATGGTTTCTAGCAATCCAGATATTTCTAATGGTGATCATGAAAAGGATAGACCAGGGAATACTGTGAAAAGATTTCTGAGATCGATTACACTGGGTTTTAAGCCAAATAGGGAAAGGATAGGTATTATTGCAGCAGATAGGGTCAAAAGACTGTGTTTTGCAATGTTTGTGTCATGCAGATTCACTGCATTGGATCCATCCCTCAATTCATGCATCACTTAACATGCCACTTGCAAGCATTAAACTCAAGACAAACTAAGTGTATTAATTATATGGGAGTAAAATTTGTTATATATATATATTTTATAAAGTTTCTCTAAATTACGTATTATGTTGCATCTTTGATTATATTGTTGAACTTTTCTCTTGCTCCTTATTATATATTATTTTTCTACTCCCTCTCTCTCTATATATATATATATATCTATAGATATAATAATAAAGGTAACTATGGGGATGGGTTTCTGTTGGATAAGATTTAATGATGCATTTCAAAATTCCTAGGATCCACATGGGCCTTATAATCTTTGAATTGGTGATATTTCTAATCAAGAGAAGCAAACGGTTGTAATTGGTTATTTCCTCTTTTTATTTTCATTGGCCATATAGCTACTTAGCTAGCATATATGAGCTTTTGTTCACACCTCTCTCTCCTTGTAACTTCCTTTAACAACCTCATCACAACTTTATTATAACAAATATTTTTATTTCTAATCAAGCTTGGTTGGTCTAGTGGTTAGTTCACTAGGTCGTTTAAGTAAATGTCGGGAGTTCGAATCTCACCTTATGTATGCAACAACCAATTGACCAGCGGCAAACCCTTAAATGGAACTCAGATCCGCGGAAGATTAATCCTTAACCTGTCAAGTTAGGGGATACCTTGGGTAACAAAAAAAAATACTTTTATTTCTAAATATTCTATCTAATTAATCATCACTTTTCAATATTTCCACCTCTTATTAACTTTTTGGTTAACGGAGAATGGAGATATATATGTACCAACTTAAAATTTAATTTTGTCATTTGTCAAGAAACTTGGATATATACTTCCATTAATATTTTCAAGTGGCTCAAAGTATATATAAGAATAATTGATATATATTTTCATTTTTTTTTTTGCCAAACTCTACACGTTACTCATAAACAGTTAGTATATATATGTATGGCCACAACTCATTCTTAATTAATTAATAATAATCAAAATGTTAAAAGTTTGTAAATAAAAACTTTATCAAGTAAAAATATGTTATAACAAATGAAAATACTTAGTCAATCAAGGACATTATAAAATTTGCCATATCATTGGAAGTCCAAATATATTCCCCTGGGCCTGCTCTGGATCCAGCAGGCCCAAATAATATATGAACCTTTGTATATTTTGTTCTGAATGAGGCTCTCAACAGAAACCCAAAAGATAAAAATATGGGCTCTGGCCTGGCCCACTATGACCAACTTATTTCTTCTAGCCTTCAAACTTTAATTATTGATTACCCCCCACCCAAAAAAAAAAAAAAAGAAGTTTATGCAACTTGTAATCAGTTTGAGTTATAAACTGTATTTAATTTGTAAGAGTAGTTTATGAGGTGCTTTGTGCATATTAGTTTACTGTTTACCTGTCTCTCATCTTTTCACATCCTCGTCTAATATATTATTTTCTTTGCCAAAATATACTTTTGGTCACATATCTTTTACTCAAATCTCAAATTGGTCCCCTATATCTTTTTGTTACACTTTTGATCTTATATTTTTTGACCAGATACATAATTGGTCTCATTTTTTTTTTTGTTGCAGATTTGGTCTCATATCTTTGCAAAAAGTTTCGCCGTTAGTCTTATAATGTGACTTTTTTTGCAAAGATATGAGACCAATTATGTAACTTGATCCAAAGATATGAGACCAAAAGTGCAACACAGGACCAAATTGAGACTTGAGAAAAAGATATGGGATTAATAATGCAACAAAAAATATATGAGACCAAATTGAAACCTGAGCAAAAGTTATAAAACCAAAAGTGCTCTTTGACCTATTTTCTTTTTTATTTCTCTACTATTGTTTTTCGAATTGTAATCAGTTTGAGTTATACAACTAGAAGTCATAACAGAATCAGAATGAAAATTTAAATTAGAGATTGACTTATAAAAATGTAATAAATTATGATTAGTAATGTTTCTAGCAACTCAAACAATTTTGACAACATTCTTGAGAACTATTTTTAAAAATGTATCAGATGACTTTATGACTTTATGTATTTGTAAATGTAACAAGTATGTTTTTTTTTCTAAAAATGAAGAATAATTAAAAATAGACAAAATAAATTAATATCTACTTCTTATATTCCTAAAACTCTTTCCATTTAAATTACTAGGTCCAAACACAAAATAAATTTCTTATTAAAAAAAAAAAAAGAAGCCTCTATTGGCTTATTCCACTATTATAGGCCAAATTAATAATATAAAGTCATGCAGTTGAACCCATCTATATATAATTAATTGTGATAACAATCTCTCTTCAACAACTCCTGTTAATTTGAATTCATCATGGGCCTTGAATCAAACCAATATATATCATCTACAGTTATTGCTCCATTAATGAGTAAATAAATTAAGAATCATTCAAATACATGGCCTGAATTCCTCAAATCCAATTATAAGCACCGTTGATCTTTGCATTAAACAGCTAGAAAAGTCCACATAATTATGTTGAAACTTGAAAAGGCAAGTTACAATGCAAGTCATACTATATCTATATCTATCTTTCTACAATTCTATATACATACATATATATATATATATAATTGTTCATAAACATAGATTAGCAAGAAGCCGCCAGATTATTAGAATATAATCATATATAAAAACATATTTGTATCTATATATATATGTTTCTTCTCAATGGTCAACAGTGAAGGTTCCATTCCACAAAGACCCTGGAAACTTTGACTTCTTCTTTTTGTTCTTCTCATGTTCTATAAATGGGTAGAATTTCTAGTCAGTCTTTTGACTAATCTTCTTCATGACTGACACTCTCTGATATATACCCTCAGCAGCAATTAATTAATTTATTAATTAAAATCTTTATATGTGGAGGAGAGGCTTGGTCCTCTGTCTTAATTAGACAGTATTAACTTTATAAAGAATTATTCAGCACACATGCTGTGCCTGATATTGAGGGGTTGATTGATTAATTCTGAGAGTATTTGTAAAGTCCTCAAGACTAAATCAATCAATGAATTAATTAAATGTATCAGATGAAAAAATTAAATTAAACCATCCTTAATTAAGAAAATTAAATAAGTTTTTTTTTAACTTTTTGAGTTATTTTATAAACCCTTAACTGCTGTCTGCTTTCAAATTAATTAATTTGGCCCAGTGCTATACCGTGAATAAGTAACAAACACACAAAGAAAAGTTTATTGTTAATTTTTCATTAGAAATTAATTAATTAATTAATTAATGGGATATATATATGTATTATTTAATGTTTTTTCTACGTTCAAATGTTTATGTGGGGAGAGGGAGCATGACTTTGGTTTGGTCGAATCATTATATTTGTGAGTGGTGCATGTCCTTGAAAATAAATACATAAGACAAATACTATATATAAAAAATTGTTTGGTTAGGACGACATCACAATGCATGAAACATATATATATATATATATTATATGTAGTGTCTCATTTGAGTAATTAATATAAGTTAGACTTTTTTTTTGGAAGAATGAATACTCTTCAAATAATAAAGTACTATAAATATTAGTTGACTTTTCATATATAACAGTTGTAAATATTATTTTTAGTTTTTAATATAAATTAATTAGGAAAATATAAAAAGTACTATATATTTTTGTTTTTATTATAGTTTAAATAATGAATAAATTACTTAATACTTTTATATTATTTTCTAATTAGTCTAATATCTTATATATTGTTTTATTTTAATTATATTAATATTGAAGGATGTTGGGGCCAAGACCCCATCGGACACCTAAAAAAAACAAAAACAGTAGGAATTACACTAAGGTTCATTTTAGTATGTTGGCATTCCTTATGCATTGTAAAATGACACGGATTCCAAAAAAAAACTTTATTGTTTGGTATTGTTGTTGATGCAACGTAAGGCCCATTACAATGTAATTAAATAGTGCAAAATAAATTACATTAGGGACATTAGGGAGCCTCTGGTTTTTAGCTTTATCTAGGGAATGTCAGTTGAAATGTCAATTTTGCTCCTCTCTCATTTTTTAGCGTGAAGATTGAGAGGGTTTTAGTATAAGAGTCCACAGTACAAGGGCAATTTAATACTTTTACATATTTTTTTACTTCACTTTCCCTCACATTTTCTTTTCCAAACCAAACATATCCCTTTCATTCACTGTGTCAATTTTCCCTCGTTCATTTCCCTTGCCAGCGTAAAGCTGTTTACTTTAAGGACTCTTAGTTAATACCAAACGGAGCCTTATGGACATGCATCTTTATAAAAAGTTTTACTTTATAAAGGACTCAGCTTTATTTATTGGACTCTTTAATAGAAGTTCGATCTTATCAAGCGGTAAGTTTCATCTGTGTCAGATGAGATTATATTTGATGAGTAATCGAATTGGGTTCATAAATTGTTATTATAAGAAACACTCATCTTATAAAGATGATATTTAGATGATAAAAAATATCACTAAATGTATTATCAACAAAAAGTTTATTATTATAAATATAATGTTTATTAATAAAGAAATCAATTTAATAATCAAAGAAACCATCGATTGACCTCATAAAAAAAGATATAAGCATCGAGAGCGAAATCTAAAAATCCAAAAAAGCCAAAACCTCAAAAATGAACACAATAAAAAGGAAAAATGTAGAAACACCACCAATAAAAAAAACAAATCAAATTTAAAAAACAAATACCAAATAAAAGGACTAAACCTAAATGCGAGATTATTAAAGGATAAAAGATAAAAAAAAATGAGTAAATAAAAAAGGTACGCCCAAAATAAACTTGAAATCTACTCATGGAAATAGAGAGATTTTTAGAAATTGACTAGCTATCAAGGAATCACTAATTTATATGTAAAATAATATAAATAATACATTAATGAAATGAAAAGATGAATTTGCGTCCCTTTCCAACTTATAAGTAGCCGTCTCTGACTGTGGACCATATATATATATATATATATATAGAGAGAGAGAGAGAGAGAGAGAGAGAGAGAGAGAGAGAGAGAGAGAGAGAGAGAGAGAGAGAGAGAGAGNAGAGAGAGAGAGAAAGAGAGAGAGAGAGAGAGGAACTGTACCACTAGGCCCCAAAAATAGATGTTCGTTGACTAGGCATAACACTTATATTTATTGTTTATGGGAAAGGTTAATAATTAGGTGTTAATCTTTGCAAGATTGATATATACTTTTTTTTTAAAAAAAAAAGAAACAATTAATTTTGAACAAGTGGCCAGCAAATTAATTAATTAATATGGCTACTGGTCAGTTCAAAGTAAGGGCCTTTTGGGAGCACGAGGATACTGATCTCATCTCATTCAATCATCTCATCTTAGGATTAGATTAACAGTAATAGTTGGGTATTTTTTTGAAACTTCATCTCATCTCATCTCATCTCATCCACATCATCATCTCATTCACAACATCATCTCATTTTCTCTTATAATTACTAATTTATCCCTACTTATACACCTATAATTACCTATACTTTAATACAAATATAAAAAAAGTATTAAACAAAATAGTAATTTTACATACCCCCATTTATTACACTTATAATTTTCTCTCTCCATCTATTATTTCTCATCATTTTTTTCTCTTTTCCACTCACACACCTCTCTCTCTCACACACACTTTTTCTCTCTCTCTCTCACACACACACATACACCTCTCTCTCTTTCACACACCCACACACATAATCTTTATATATATATATATATATATTAATTTATATTAATTTAATTAAATAAAAATTTTACGATATTATTATTTTTTAGTTGCAATATTCCTCTATTTATTTTGAGTAAAATATACAATTTAATCCCTAAAATATTTTATAAGTTATAATCTTCTT